>VYZT01031138.1:0-31115 GCA_013400735.1 Pomatostomus ruficeps | reverse complement strand
TGGCAAAAAGAAAAAGGGGGAGAGAGCACCCTTAGAGTATCAAGCCACCAGCATGCCGATCAACCCACTGATCTGCAAAACACCGCCCACCCCTACCAGTCCAAGTCACAATCGGAAAAGACAGCAATGACACTACTCGAGTGGGTGTTCTTGCCCCACACACCACCCACGAGTGTTTGGCAGCACTCGGAGGCCGTAGCAAGCATCACTCGCAAAGCCCAAACACGAGTTATTGCCATTAATGGAGCAGAAGCAGATCTTATCAGTATTCCCATAAAATCGGAAAATTTTGAACGGCTGCTACGCCACTGACTCCGTTGCAGGAAGCATTGCTAGGTTTTCCTGGCACTGTGCACAACTCACAACCGCCTCGCCTACTACCACACGTGATTACACAACAACAGTGAATGGCTTGCCCCAAAGTAGTAAGCCGCCCGGTACAAGGTCTCACCGTTTTTACAGACGCAGGAAAGCAAAGGAAAGTTGCCACCTGTACCTGGCAAGAGCACGGCGGTTGGAAAGATCACATCCTCATGGGTACCCCTCAGGATACACTACTGACCTTAGAACTTTCAGCCGTTGCATGGACACTGTCCCAATGGCAAACGCAACCCATAAATATCATGTCGGACTCCCTTTACGTGTCGTACAGAGAATCAAGGATGCCTTTCTGAAGCCAGGGAACAACAAGAGACTGCTCGAGTTATTCCTACAAGTCAAGCGAGCCATTGAAGACAGAGGAGAACGGTGTTGTGTGATACATGTTCGCAGTCATAAAACGGACTTGGGTTTTGGGGGAGGAAACGCAAGAGCAGATGCCCCGTTAGCCAGATCAAGGATCGTTATGGGTGCCTAGTCGATGGACAAGGCCGGCGATCAGAAAGAGCGCCAACATCAACGGCTCCAGCGAGTAGTTGAACGCTGGTCGCAAGAAGTTGCTCAAGCGGCCAACATCCCAGGACTCACCGATGTCAATCCAGAAGCAGTTAGAGAAAAGATTTTTGCAGGACAATCATTGGGTTTCTGGGAACACAACCCGAGATAAATGTGCACGAAAGGCGTAAGTGCCCTCGCTGCGCAGGCTACATTTCGTTAAGATTGCAGTGTGGAAAATGCCCACGGTCAGTTGATAGAGACAGTTGGGAATTGGATCTCTTAGGCACGTTATGTGAGGAATGCTACAGCCATAACAGCTTTAGAGAGGACGTTGGCAGATTTAGAGAGATGCTAGCAGAATTTCTCAGTGTCCCCCAGAAGCGGGAACAGTACGCACCTTTGGGGACAATGGAATATATCTGAGCTTGCTTTGCAGCTTTGGGCGCTTAAGCGAGCATTAGTGCAAGTGCAAGCCGCAGAGAAAACGAAATTGTTGGAAAAATGGTGTCCACGCTGTGGTTTGGTATTTGGGCCATACTGAGAGGGGTTTGCCACGCCTGGGTGGTTACCCAGCCAAAGACAAACGTATGGGTTACTCTAGCCAACGTGACGGGACAAGACGCCATTTGCTCGGCTCTCTCATCTCCGGGAAACCCCTTCTCTACTCGCTTTGTAGGAATCCCAGTAGACGAGTGGCCTTGTCCGAGTAACAGCCTGCTTTGTCAAAAGGCTGAACCAAAAACTAATACAGATAACTGGGATCATTGGGTGCCTTATTTGCCCATTACACCGATGGAACCGCAAGAAATAGAGTTATTAGGATCCACAGAAATGGATGGATGCGTGACGTTTAATTGGACCAGCAAAACGAATTCAACACCCATCAATGTAAATTCAAGCTTCCAGATATATCGTAATAGTTACTGACGGTGCAACTACACATCGAGTAAGTTGTCCCCAGCATCCAATAATCCGATCTCCCTGCCATCTGGCGTATTTTTAATCTGCGGAGATCGGGCAGTGCCTGGAATCCCTTCTCGACTGGCTGGAGGACCCCGCTCCTTGGGACGGTTAAATTTATTAATAAACACCCAATACCACCAGGATTGTCAATATGTTTCGCCGCTCTAAGAGAAGCAAGCGGACAATCCACGCGTTCACCCCTGAACGTTGTGATGACGTTTTGGTCTCCAGATGGTATGAGGGCAGCTTCAATACTGGCCCTAGGAGCAGGCGTGGCACAATCATTAACTCAACTAAATAGGTTAGGGTGCTGGTTAGCAAAGCAAACAAATTCTACATCTCGGGCGATTAGTGATTTACTTTTGGATGTCGATTCGGTCAGACATGCAACATTTCAGAATAGAGCAGCTATCGATTTCTTATTCTTAGCCCAAGGGCGTGGCTGTGCGGAATTTGAAGGTATGAGCTGCATGAACTTATCCGACCATTCAAAATCTATACACCGCCATCTACAAGAGTTGCAGCAGTTGACTCAAAAGCTGCAGGTTGTTGATGGCCTCGGGTTAGACGGATGGTTAAATAACTTAGGCATTCCTGGCTGGATAAAAGACATTGTTAAAGGAGCAATTATGATGTTGATTATGCTTTGTGCCGTGGCAAGTGTTATGTGCACGTCAATGTATGCAGCAAGTGGTTAAGAAGGTTTTTGCTCAAGNGCCACATTCCCGGCTCCCTCTCACATTCCCATTCCCGGCTCTCTCCCACATTCCCGGCTCCTTTTCACATTCCCATTCCCAGTTCCCTCCGGCATTCCCGGCTCCTTCCCACGTTCCCGGCTCCCAGCGGTACCTGCAGTCCTTCTCCAGCTCCTTGGACTCGTCTGTGCAGTAGAAGAAGCGGCCCTTGAAGAGCTGCACGGCGATGACGGCGAAGATGAACATGAAGAGCATGTAGACGATGAGGATGTTGAGGACGTTCTTCAGCGAGTTCACCACGCAGTCAAACACGGCCTGGGGACACGGGGGGACAAGGACAAGGAGTGGGAAAACGGGAAAAGTCCATCCAAAATCTTGGCAACCACACCCAGGGAGTCACAGAAGGGTTTGGAAAGGACCTCAAGGATCTTCTCATTCCAACTTTCCACCATCCCAGTCTGCTCCCAGCCCCATCCAGCCTGGCCTTGGGCACTGCCAGGGATCCAGGGGCAGCCACAGCTGCTCTGGGCACCCTGTGCCAGGGCCTCCCCACCCTCCCAGCCAGGAATTCCTTCCCAACATCCCATTAAATCTCTCCCATTCCCCATCCCACAACCCATGGATGCTTCGATGGATTTTCACTTCCCAAAGCTGTGAGGAATAACTTCAGCTTCCTTCATCTCCTGCTTCATCCACTGAATTTTCTGCTGCTGCTCATTACATTTATAAAGCCAATCGCGGCTTGTTAACACAACATCAGTCCTGAGCAAACGTTTCATTACAAAATGAAAATGGGGCTTGTTTTGATTTTACTTCCAGTGGGTGTGTAAAAGCTGTTGGGATAATGAGGAAATAATGCCAGCGACAAAACAAAAAAATGCTTTGAATAAATATTTTCCCGAAGAGCTGCCTGTCAAAATCAGGTGGGACTGATGCAGCCTGAACTCCCTGCAAAGAACTCCTCAGATCCATTTCTGACGTGGGTATGAGGCCCTGATTCACTGCAAAATTAAATCTGCAGTTTAATTTTAGTCAGAAATTTGTCATAACCGCACAAATTGAGCACTCCCTGCTCCAGCACAGGGTTTGTACAATCCTGCTCCTGTTCCTCTGAATGGAAGTGAAGCATTCGCAGAATTACAGCCCTGACGCATCCCAGGAACCCTGATGGAAATCTCTCTGATCAGCCCTGAATCCTGATGGAAATCCCTCAAATTATCCCAGGAATCCTGATGGAAATCCCTCTGGTCAGCCCTGAATCCTAATGGAAATCTCTCTGATTAACCCAGGAATCCTGATGGCAATTCCTCAGATCAGCCCTGAAATTCTGATGGAAACCTCTCTCATTGGCCCAGGAATCCTGATGGAAATCTCGCTGATTAACCCAGGAATCCTGATGGAAATCTGATTAATCCTGAAATCCTGATGGAAATCCCTCTGATCAGCCCAGGAATCCTGATGGAAATCTCGCTGATCAACCCACAAATCCTGATGGAAATCCCTCTGATCAGCCCTGAAATTCTGAANTAATCCTGAAATCCTGATGGAAATCCCTCTGATCAGCCCTGAAATTCTGAAGGAAATCCCTCTGATCAGCCCAGGAATCCTGATGGAAATCTCTGTGATCAACCCACAAATCCTCACGGAAATCCCTCTGATCAGCCCAGGAATTCGGATGGAAATCCCTCTGATCAACCCACAAAACCTGACAGAAATCCATCTGATCAGCCCCGAAATCCTAATGGAAATCCCTCTGATTATCCCACAAATCCTGACGGCAATTCCTCAGATCAGCCCTGAAATCCTGCTGGAAATCCCTCTGATCAGCCCAAGAATCCTGATGGAAATCCCTCTGATCAAACCACAAACCCTGGTGGAAATCTCTGTGATCAAACCAAAAATCCTGATGGAAATCCCTCCAATCAACCCACAAATCCTCATGGAAATCCCTCTGATCAAACCAGAAATCCTGATGGAAATCTCTGCATGGCCCAACACCAACGTTCCTCTCCTTCCCAGACAAACCGGGTGTGCACAAACCCGACCTGTTTACCCGTGCATGGTGGGCGCAGACAAAAGGGAATCCCCAGAACAGCTGAGCCTGATTGGGACGGGAAACAGGAACCGCCAAACGCATTTTCACCATCCCCAAAGTGTCCCAGCTCTCAGAGAAAACAGCCCACAAAAAGAGTCCCTAAACCTCAGAAATTACGGGATTTTAACTCCTTTGCAGGGCCTGGCTGTACCTCACATTTTTTGGTGTTGGATGAGCAATCCCAGGCCATTAAATTAATTTTATTTTTTAGATGAGTGTTCTAGGGATGGAAAGGTACTGCTACAACCCTCTGCACTCTAGGTTCTTGAATAAATCCAAACTCCTCCCACAGCAACGACAAATCCCTTTGGACAGCCTGGAAAACCTTGCAATATTCACATTAAACCCTCCAGGGAAAGCCAAACCCTCCCAATCCCGTTTTGTCCTGTGTCATTTCAAAGAGCATCCCACTTATAAATTGTAATTGAATTTATTTGCGGGTTTTTTTCTGTTTGTAGAGGTTTTATTTTCATGCGGATTCACAAGAATCTCACGATATTTGAAGAAGCACCCAAGTGCCTGACATTTGCTCAACACCTGCCCAGCTGTTTGTGCTCATCTTTCAAAGAGGTTCATACACGAAATAAAAGTGACAGAAACAACCTGGATTCAGTGGAGTCCCCCGGCTTCCGCTCAGATCAGCCAGAAACCTCCGGAGAGGCAAAATTCAGGGTCGTTTTCTAACCTTGAGTTTCGGCAGCCGCTTGATGGTCTTCAGGGGCCGGAGCACGCGCAGGACCCGCAGGGACTTGATGGTGTTGATGTCCTTGCCCTTGGTCCCCCTGCGAGGCAGAAAAAGGCACAAGAGAACAACAGAGGGGATCGTTCCCTCCCCAGGGCACTCCCTGCGGGGTTTAGGGACATCCAGGGTGGCTTTGGTGCTGGAATTGGTTGGGTTTGGGTTTTTTTGGACAGGTTCTGACAGCAGAACTGCAGGCAGGAGTGGTGAGGATGTTCCTGGTTTGCTGGGATGGATCCAGCAGTGCCCAGGAGAGGGCTGGGCTGGGACAGGGTCCTGGCAGGGCTCAGCCATGGCTGCTGGCCAGGCTTTGTCCCCTCCCAGCCACTCTGCAGGACCTGGGGACTTCCTGCCCTGACTCTGAACTGGGCACCGGGCAGCGCTCCCAGCCAGGGGAACAGGGGGACACAGGGACAGGAGGCTCAGCTCCTCCATCCCATTCCTGGCGGGAAAAGGGACAAAACCACACCTGGCTGGGCTCATTCATCCCAATCCCAGCAGGAGAAGGGAGAAAGCCACACCTGGCTCAGCTCCTCCATCCCATTCCTAGCGGGAAAAGGGACAAAGCCACACCTGGCTCGGCTCCTCCATCCCATTCCTGTTGGGAGAAGGGACAAAGCCACACCTGGCTCGGCTCCTCCATCATATTCCTGTTGGGAGAAGGGACAAAGCCACACCTGGCTTGGTTCATTCATCCCATTCCTGACAGGAGAGGGGACAAAACCACACCTGGCTTAGCTCCTTCATCCCATTCCCGCAGGAAGAAGGAGAAAGCCAAATCTGGCTTGGCTGCTCCATCCCATTTCTGTCGGGAAACGGGACAAAGCCACACCTGGTTCGGCTCCTCCATCCTATTCCCAGCAGGAAACGGGACAAAGCCACACCTGGCTCAGCTTTTCCATCCCATTCCCAGCAGGAAATGGGACAAAGCCACACCTGGTTCGGCTCCTCCATCCCATTCCCAGCAGGAAAAGGGACAAAGTCACACCTGGTTCGGCTCCTCCATCCCATTCCCGGAGGGAAAAGGGACAAAGTCACACCTGGTTTGGCTCCTCCGTCCCATTCCCAGCAGGAAAAGGGACAAAGCCACACGTGGCCCTTCCCTCCCGGCTGGATGAGGAAACCAGGGGGGTTTCTCCGTGCACTTCTCCAGCAGGAACGTTTTCCCTGGAGGGTTTGGGAGCCTTCGCCTCTCCTGGGGGTCAGAGCCCGGTCCCTGTCCCTGGGTGTCCCGTGGGAGCCATGCCACCGATCCCATGCAGGAACATGTAATATGGCCGTGTATTACATGCCCGGGGCAGCGCTGGGACTGTCCCCTCTGAGGCATGCAGTGCTGGCAGGCACGTTTGGGGTCAGGCTTTGTTAAACCCGAGTGCAGGGCCCGAGAACGTCCCTCTTGTCAGCACCAAGAGGGGTTCGGGGAAGGGCAGAGCTCCTTCCCTCGTGCACTTCCAAAGTGAATGAACAGAGACAACGGGAACAGCTCCTTCTGACCCCCCGGCAACCCAACGGCATTCCCTGCGCTTCACATGAGGTGGAGATGGGATGGAAACCTGGACGGGGTTTGGTTCATGGCTGGGGTTTGGGTCAGGGCTGCGCTGAGGGAACGGGGATGTGAACACAGAGCGTGTGGAACAGACGCTGGCACTCCTGTCCTGAGCTCTCCTGGGATGCGGAACATTCCCCCGCTCCAGGGGGAAATTATGGAAGCACAGGAGAGCCCGGAGAGCTGCAGGGTTTGGGAAGGGCTGTGGAGCTTCCCCCACCTCACCCTGCCCCTGTGCTGAGGGGAGGAACCCGCCTGGTCTCGTGGCTGCTCAGCCCTGGAAAGGATCTTTTTTGGGAATCCATCCACTTCCAGAGGGCCGGGAACTCCCTGCTGACCCTGCCCTGCTCTGGAGAGAAACGCTGGGCTGGAATTCCAGCCCCAATGCCCATTCCTGCCTCATCCCCAGCCCCTTTCTCCCGCCCCAGGCATCGCAGGTGTCTGGGAATGCCCTGAGAGGAACACACAGCAGTTCCTGGAGGGCCGTGCGTTGTATCCCAGGGATGGAAAACTCCAGGAGCAATTCCCTTTCCACAAGATTCAGTGGAAGCAGAGGAGAGGGGGACAGGATGGACAGGTCCCCATCCTCTCCCTCTCATCCTTCAGGGCTCCTTTAGGGCCATTTTAATCCATCCCAGCTGGACCCTGACCACTGACACAGCCCTAAATCCAGGCACGGGATTGACTCCTGAGCTACAGGACTGATTTAAAACCACAAAATAACTGTCAAATATTTAAAAAATAATATTTGATTTAAGTTAGAGACCTTGATCTGCTCTAGATGAAACAGGCACTGCCAGCCAAGCTTTTCCTGCCCTTCTTGTCAGGTTTAGCAGAACTGAAGGTCTGGCCTAGGCTTGGCTTTGCAGATTTGCTTTCTGTGGTCACCTCGGTGTCACCAGAGCTGCCCTGGAGCTGCCCAAATCCCCAGAGTGACCCTCAGCAGGGCCTGGCTCCAACCAGGCTGCTCAGCCCCTGCAGGAGCACGGGAAGGGCAGCAGGGAAGCAGGAGAGGAAATGGTGACAAGGAGGTGGCACAGGAGATGCCAGGGGCGGTGGCATCCCCCGGGTGCCCCTGGCCAAGGCCAAGAAATCCCTCACCTGGCTCCGTTCCCACCTGAGGAAAGCCAGGGAGGCTCTGGGAGCTGGGCAGGGTGGCAGAGAGGCGGAGGTGACACTTTAGGGCTGTTTTTAGGGGCAGCAGGACACAAAGGGGGTGGCACCCCGTGCCCAGAGCTGGGCCCGGTGCCCACCAGCCATGGCCTCCTTTGTGCTCCGCACATCCCGGCCCAGCAAAGCCCGGCCCAGCTCCCCGGGCTCACGGAGAAGCCCAGGACATTCCCACATCCTGGTCCCACACCCGGACAGCGACACCCGCGCTGCTGCCGTGCCAATTAACAGCTGCGCTAACGAGGCCTCGCGCAGGTGAGGACATTTCCCTGCCCTGCTCTGCTCTCCCAGGACCTGAAGCAGGAATTCCTGTGGATTTAACGCTCCCAGGGAGGTTAAAGGGACGTGGGGCAGAGCAAATCCCTGCTCCGCTTTTCCCGGGTGCTTTTCCCGGCATCGGGAGAGGCGCGGGGAGCTCGGGGGGCTCTGGTCACATGGAATTCCTTCTGCCTCACCAGAGGACACTAAGAGGGGCTGACTGATTTTTTCCCATTCAGGCACTTAAGCAAATAAAGAGCGTGAGCCAATTAAATCTTAATGGGATTTATGCTCTGAGCCATAGAGAGGATCCTGAAAAAGAAAAAAAAATCCCATTCTTGTCACAATAAGGTTCGTGCTATCGGAAAAAGCTTTTCCAGGGGCCTGGCACTCTGACCCAGAGTGCTGCAAATTGCATTTTAATTAAAAGGATCCTCCACAACTATTCCAGCCAAAAAAACCCCTCAGGGTTGGGTTTGGTGTTTCTAAGAAACCTCTCTGCCAATATTGGGGGGGTTTTTTTGCTGTTTTCATACAAAGCCAGATGTCCCAGGAAATAAAAGGGCCAGATGGAACCGGGATTCCGTCAAAAGGTGTAGCCAAGCACACATCTGACCTGAATATTCCTCACGACAAAAAATAAATTGCTGCGGAAGGAGAAGGTTTTAATTGACTGCAGAACAACAACTGCAACATTCGGGAGAGCTGAATCCTGAATAAGAGCTATAGAGGAGAGCAGGATAAAGGCAGACAGCAAAACCAAAAAAAAATAAAAAAAAAAAAGAAAAAAAAAAAGAAAAAAGAAAAAAAAAGAAAAAAAAAAGAAAAAAGAAAAGAAAAAAGAGAACACTACCACAAAAACCTGCATTAATCAATTTTGGGTGCATTAGGCCAGCGCTGTCTCATTGTTTTCTCCGTGTCAGCTTGCTGCCTGTTTATTTCAAACATGACGAACATTTGAAAAGAGCTTTGCAAAGCCTTTTCTCCCTTTAATAAATAAAAGAGCCTTTAAAAAATTCAGTAGCTCTTGCTACCAGCTCTGCTTGCCAGCAGCTCTGATTGCCGGGGACGGGGACCTCGGGGAGCCAGGGCATCAAAAATTCAGGGTGAGGTGGAGCCAGAGCCGCCCGTGACTGCCCGGAACCCTCCTGGCACGGAGAGAATTCTGCCTGGGAGAGGGAACGAGGTCACCCCAGAGCCACCCCCTTCCTGCCCTGAATGCTCCTCTTTCCTAGAGAGAACCCAGGGCCAGATTTCCTGGATTTTCCTACATTTTCCTACATCAAAGGCTTTCCTTGGCCTCCTTTTGCCCCCCTGAGCTCCTGGGGCCAGAGGACACAGCTCTGCCCCTGTCCTGCCCCAACAGCAAAACTGCCACTGCAGGGGGTTCAAGACAATTTTTGGGACCTCCTTGTTCACAAATTCTCCCTGCAAAAATCTCCCTGAGCTCTGTTTTCGTGTCAGAGCCTTCCCTGATATCAGACCGAGCTGGGTCCCATCACCCAGGCTGCACCAAATTCATCCAGGAGCTCCCAGCTTGGCTGGTTAGGGGTGAAATCCCCTAAAAGAGATGAAAATTTCTTCTTTAAACCTGTTTATTGAAATTTTCATGAACTGCAACTCAGCTATTGGCACCCAGTGGGTCAGCCCCTCAAACCTTTTAGGTACAGATCCATCTCCCTGTGCCTTTTTTGCACATCTCCCTGTGCATTTTTTGCACATCTTTTGCACACCTCCCTGTGCTTTTTGCCTCCCTGACACGGATTTCGAGCCCGTTCCCCTCTCTGCTGAGGCCAAACCCGGGTGGATGAGGGTTGTCGGGGGATCACACGTTGCAGTGGGAAATGAGCAGTCGGGGGCGATGCGATGGGTGGAACATGGCCGGGCCCTTTGCACGGTGGCAAAGTGCTGAGGACACGGTGGGTGGGGACAGGCAAAACAGAGCAGCGAGAGACAGCAAGGACACATTACCCCATGAAACTCCTAGAGAGAGATTCCAGCAAGGAGAAGACAGAGAGAGAGCAGAGTCAATGACAACAGAAACATCCCCGAGCCCCCCAGCCCGATCCCACCGCCTCACAGAGGGACTGATGCCTTGGAGAGGCTCCCCAGAGCAGAGGCCAGACAGGATTGAGAGAATAAAATGGGGATTGATTGCAGGGCCTTCAACAGGGACACCTCGGGCACTCAGAGCCTCTCCGGGAGAGGCCACACCCAAGATGGACCCCGGGGCACCAGTTTGCTCCACTTGGATCAGTTTGGATCCATTCCCAGATCAGGGTTCATTCTCCAGTGACAATTCCAGGGGATGATGGAATTGAGCCCAAGTCTGTCCCCCCTTTTAGAGGCTCCGTTTCCACCTTTGGGGGCCTGGGCCAACGAGGTGTCCTTGAGTGCAGCCTGGAGAGGATTTGTTGTGTCTGAGCAGGATGGGAGAACAGGAGCTCCCAGCCCGTGGGGAGTGGGAGAGTCACACACTAAAGCAGGGCAGGGGCTGGGAATATAAAAGCTGAATCTGAAGGCAGCAGAACCACCGGGAACGGCGAGCCCTGCAGGGCACAAACCCCACATTCCCAGCAGGATCTGCCCTTCCACTGGAAAACACCTCAGTGTCTCTCCTCTCCCCCATTTCAGCAGCGACACCTCGATATTTGTTTTTCTCCCAGCTAATCCCAGAATTCTGGGCGTCTCAGCCCCCTTCCCTCTGCTCCAAGTTTTTCTGGGCCAAATCTTTGCTGCTCTTCACCAGCTGCTCCTCCCGAGCACATTTTGCCCCTGGGGCTCAGAGATTTGGGGTTTTTGGTTTGCTCCCGTTCCCCTCGGGACTCGAATGTGTCTGGGTGTTTGTGGTGTGTTTATCACCCAAAAAAAGAAAGGGATTTCTCTTGGAAACGCTTTGCTGAGGGGCAGACATCCATTTGGAATTATCAGCAGCCTCGTGTTATTGTTCCCAGCGTCCCTCTGGGGGTGTTGGTTGCAATTTATTTTTTATTTTTCTAACCAGAACCACGCACAGAGCTGCTCCCGAAGAGCTGCAGGCAGGAAGCAAACCCCCAGCTGGCTTGGGAGCAGCGCCTGATGCCATCTCGAGTGCTTCAATCGACACAGGCTGCTGCAAAATTCCAGATGGGAAGATGAGAACATTTCTGGGAGCTCCGCTATTCCCAAGTTCCAGTGATGGGTTAATCCAGCCAGGTTCACACCCCCTTCAGTGGAATTAATTCATTTAATTCAATGAATTAAACCCTGCTCTGCACGTGGCAGCTGGGGGCTCTTGCGAACCAGGCGGTGACAGCCACAGAAAATCTCATTTTTAGTGACACTGATGAGGGTGACAGCGCTGCAGGATTGACTGGAAAAATCCACCAAAGAGTCCCCATCAGCCTCTGTGCGTGTGTCTGGTTTAACCAAACCAGGAGCTGGGCCTAAATCATGAATATTTACCCCATTAGGACTCAGACCTGGACCAGGGATGAGCAATTTCCCAGGAATGACTGAATTCCCAGCTTCTGGGCATCCCCTGAACTGGATGTTGAAAGGGGGATGTGGAGCACGGCTTGGAGAAAGCAGAAAAATCCCAGAAGAAATTCAGATTTTCCTCAGTCTCAGGAATGATCCTGTCTGACTTTAATCCGGGCAGGGTTTGTTCCTCCCCTGCTCAAGACTCACTCCCAGGGTACAATCAAAGCAGCTCGGGGCACCTGCTGTAAAGCACAGGCAGGGGATGGAAAAGTGATTTATTTAAAGGTGCTGTAAGATATTCAGGGCCCAACACGAGCGACAGAAGGAAACCCGAGCATAAAAAGCCTCGGCAAGATTAAAAATTATTCAAATTCAAAATTATTCCTTGGAATTCGTAACTTGAGCAAGGAAAATCTCCTTCAGAGGAAAATTGTGTTCAAGGAGAGGCTTTAAAGGCAGGGCCTGGTGTTTGCTACCACAGACCAGGGAGGGCTCTCAAAATGCCCCTTTTTCATCAGCCCTGGAAATGTGGAATTCCTGATGGAAAAGGGAAATTCTCATGGAGCCACAGACTTTGGGCAATGCTTTTTGTGATTATTTTACTTGCCTGCCTCCCTTCAATTCAGAGGAGCTTTGTTAAGTTCTGATGTTGCTAAATTGGGTTTTTTAGTTAAATTTTTGCTTCACTCAGTCTGGCTTAAGTCAGTCTGGTTCCCAAAGATGTTCCATGGATGTGCTCTGTGTGCTGGGAAATCAAACCCCACACGTCCTGGTCAAGCTTCAAAAGCAGCTCAGTTTTGGATGTCAAATTCAGGATATTCACCAGGTGAGTTTTGCTCATGGCAGTGCACTCAGCTCCTCCAAAAAACCTGATTTTTAACGAGGGACAAAATGTTTAAAGAGGAGAGAGCAGCATCCCTTGGAAAAATTCACGTTGGATCTGATTTTTCCCAAGACCTCAATAATTTGGTGAAGGATCAGGCACAGAAAGCGCAGATTTCAACATCCCCCAAAATCATACCTAAAATCATCCTGTCCATGCATTTTTGGTCAATTTAGCTTAGATTTTTTTTAAAAAAATTCAGCATTCACAACGAAGAACAAAAGATCCAAACCACAAACCTCACAGCCGGGAATTTTGACAGCTCCAAAACTGAAAAATTCCTGAGGAATATTTGACCAGAAACGTTTTGGGCATTTCCCCCCAATAATTCCTGAGGAATATTTGACCAGAATTTGTGATTTCCCCCCGGCTGAGCCGAGGGAGGAGCAGGGATTGAATTCTGCTGGAAAATTCCTGCGGGTCTAGAGCAGCCCAGCCAGACAAAGGAAGGTGATTCAAGTGAAACGCTGCTAATTGTCATTAGCAAATTACCCAATTTCCTCTCTCTAATCGTCCAGACAAACAGGTGAGCGCGGGGCTGCTGCACATTCCCTAATTGCTCGCGGCTAATTGAGCAGAAGATTCAATTGGTCAAGTCCCGCTGCCCTTTTCCGGGTCAGCTCCGGTTGTTCCGCAGGAAAACGTTTGCAAACAACAACCCCGAGCCTCGGAACGAGTGGAAAATTCCTCTCCATCCCCCAGCTCGGCTCCTGGAGGGTGGAAGATGCCCCATTGCCCTTCCTGGGGTTGTGTCCGAGAAAAAAGGCTCAGATGAGAAGCTAATTCTGATTTTAAAGAGCATTTCTCTGTGTTTGTCACTCACAATCCTCCAGGATGTTAAAGAAGAAGGTGGGGTGGTATTTAAAGGCATAAAAACAGAGCTGGGGTTGAGGGAGGGAGCAATCAAAGTGAAACTCGGTGGAAATGGAAATTCCTGAATAAAAGAGGAGAAAAAAGGAGAGAAAAAGCAAAGGTTTGTGAGCCAGAGATACCCACGGCTCTGGAAATCGGGGTTTGCCAAGGCTGTTATCAGCTGATTCCTTTAAATGTTTTCCACAGTGGGAGCGATTCAGCCACTGCCTGGAGACCCTGGACTGCCACAAAGTCTTTTCCTGGAAAAGATTTGGCCCAACAGGCACAAAAACCTTGGCTCGTGTTTGACTGAGTGAAGTTTGAGCAGCGAACTCAGCCTGAAGCTGAGGATTTCCCGGAGATCCCACAACACGGATTTTGTGGGGTTTATTCTCTTCTTCCCCCCCAGAAAAGGGGGAACTGAACATTTCAGGGAGAAAAGGATTGACAGACGTGGCCCAGCTGCTGTCCCTGTGCCAGCTCCTGCCCCTCTGTCCCCGGAATTCGGGAGGAGAAGGAAAAGCCACTTACGAGAAGGCGAAAGCCACCAAGGCCCCACTGACCACAATGAAGTCCAGGATGTTCCACAGGTCCCGGAAGTAGGAGCCGGGGTGGAGCAGCAGCCCCAGGTCAATCATCTGCAGGGAAAACACCCAAAAAGGAAGACTTTTAATAAAAAATGGCCCAAACCCGCCCTGCCAAGGGGCAGAGAAGGTTCTGGATCAACAGAGCCCTCACGAACTGCTGAGATGCTCGGCTGAGCTGCTCCTCTGCAACAGGCAGAAAATCTCTCCTTAATTCAGAAAAAATTCAGAAATGAAGCTCAAATCCATCAACCTTAACCCAAAGAGCCCTCACTGCTCCTGGGATTCTTCCCACACTCGTGCATGAATCCCATTTTTATCCTGGACCTCTTTTGCATCTGACAGGAACACCCCAACACTGAACCCTGACTTTAGGGAATTCTGCTCCCCTGTCACCCTGCTGAGTACCAAGATGAATTCTCAGCTTTTTGGAACGTGACAAACCAAGAATCATTGTTATCAATATTCCTAAACAGAAAATGGGAAAAATCAGGATGTCCCAGCAAAGTCTGTCAGTTCCTGTGGCTTCACGCACTCCCAGTTCTCCTCTTCCACAGCCACAGCTCCCAAAGATATCCTCATTCTCCTCCGTAAAATATTAATTTTTTTATTATTAATTAAATATTAATTAATAAATGAGACTGAGGAAACCAGGAGAGCTGCTGCATCTGATTCTGAGAGCTCTTCCCAGCCTCAAGCTCTCCATCCTTCCCACCTCTGTCCTGCTCCAGCTTTTCTCCAGCTTCCCACAAATAAATCGGGAAGAGGAGGGGAATTTCGCTGCTTGGGGAAGTTCTTACCTTGATCACCATCTCGAAGGTGAAGACTCCTGTGAAAATATAATCCAGGTACTTCAGAGCCTGCGTGGAGAGGGAAATGTGGGTCAGGGGAGGCTGAAATAACCCGCCCAGGAGCGAGGAGTGAAACCCAACCCAGCAACACTCTGTGTGCTGGGATGGATGAAAATCCTCCGGTGGGAAGGGCTGCAGGTAATTTAGGCACAAACCTGAATAATCTGATTTAAAGCAGCATTTTCCCAGCCCTTGCCAGAGGTGGCTTCAGTGCACCTGCATTCCTGGCAGGTTTTACAAGGAAAAGGGGGGATTTCCAAAGGGAACGTTGGGGTTCCTTCCCTGAAGGGTTTATTTCCCTACGGGGCGTCCACCCAAGCCCCAGCAGCCACACAACCCCTGATTTCCACACTCACAAACCCCGCCGTGGCTGAGACAGCAGAAAGGGCAGGAATTGTGAGAATTTGGGCAGTGAACAAAGGAAATCTGAGTTTGACCGCAGACAGGTCCCGCTGTGCACGGCCGGTGCTTACTGAGCGTCACCCGCGGGGACGGGGGCGCCGGGAGAGGACAACACCTCAAATGCGGGAATCGCGGGTGGCACTCACGTCATTCCTGGGAGACTCGGCCTGGACGGGGTCCTCGGCAGCCAGGGCGATGCTGCTGAGGGCGATGACGATCAGGATCACCATCTCGAAGTAGCGCAGGTTGACGATGTAGTGGAACAGGCGCCGGATCCTGCGGGGACACGAGCACAGGGCAGGGCTCACGGGGCTGCCACGAGCCCGCAGGACCAGCGCCTTTGGGATCCCCGCTGAATTAACGGGGAAAAGGTGAAAAACAGCCTCCAAATTCTGGTTTGCTGCAGAACTCGGGGAGATTTAAATATGGGAGTTCAACATCTCTGCGCCGCTCTCTGCCCCCTCTGCAAAGCAACAACAGCTCTTTATCTCTTCATCTCTTTATCTCTTTATCTATTTATCTCTCTGTTTATCTCTCTATTTATCTCTGTATCTATTTATCTATTTATTTCTCTGTTTATCTCCCTCTCTATTTATTTCTCTATTTATCTATTTATGTCTCTATTTATCTCCATATCTATTTCTCTGTTTATCTCCCTCTCTATTTATTTCTCTATTTATCTATTTATGTCTCTATTTATCTCCATATCTATTTCTCTGTTTATCTCCCTCNTTATTTCTCTATTTATTTCCCTATCTTTTTATTTCTCTATTTATCTATTTATTTCTCTATTTATCTCCATATCTATTTATTTCTCTGTTTATCTTCCTATCTTTTTATTTCTCTATTTATCTATTTCTCTATTTATTTCTGTATCTATTTATTTCTCTATTTATTTCCCTATTTCTCTATTTCTCTATTTCTCTATTTATTTCTGTATCTATTTATTTCTCTATTTATTTCCCTATTTCTCTATTTATCTCCCTATCTATTTATTTCTCTATTTATTTCTCTATTTATCTCCTTGTCTATTTATTTCTCTATTTCTCTCTGCCCCCTCTCTCAAGAGAGCACTGAGAGCTCTCAAGCACCCACACTCAGCTCTCCAAATCATTTTTCTGCTCCTTCCCCACCCTTCTCCCTCTGACTCCCAGGTCAACGCCCCGCGAGCTCAAAACGAGGTTTGAAATCCTTTTAATGCCAATTAATCCTTCGCAAATGTTGAATTTCTCAGCTGACTCTGCCTCTGTGGCCCTGAGTGTTCCTCCCCCTGCCCGCCCTCCACTCCAGGTCGCATTTCCCAGCACAAACACTTCACAGGGATGGATTTGATCACTTCCACCGAATCGTTTTATTCACAAATCGCGTCCGAGCAGAGCGGCGAGCGCTCCCGTTCCGAAGCGATCCCAAACTCCTCGCGAATTCCAGCCAATAATTCCCTGCGACCGCAACTCCCCAATCCCTCGCCGCACACGGAGCTCGGCATTTGCGCCGTGTTCGTCGGCTCAATAAAGGACTGAGCCCGAAAATCAAATTATGGATTTAACTCGCCGACAACTTCGTTACCCGAGGACGTTTTTCAGCTCCTCTATCCCATTTCCTCTCAGCAAATATCCCAACAGTGAGAATTAAAGTCCATTTTTCACGTCTGCTCACCCATCCCTTTTCTCCGGCTCGCTAATGGATTCCGAATGGAAAAGAGCTGCAAATACCAGGGACGCAAATGTGACAGAAAAGAACCCGGAGAAAAGGGCTTTCGTGGGGTTTTTGTTGTTGTTAACTCTGGTTTTTATTTGCCAGGAGAGGATGAGCATCTCCGTGCCCCGTGGAGCACAGAAGCGAAAGGTTTCCAATGACATTTGTGACCGTAATTCCTGCATCAATCCCGACCCATCCAAGCAATAATTTTTAGCTATTTTTAGCTCTTTTTAGCTCCTCATCATTCACAACCAGCAGTGAGATGTGGGAGCGTCTGAGAGCTGCCAGTGGGGCTCGAGGAATCACAGCCCCGCGTGCTCTAAGAGGGTGGCGCCACTTGGAAAAATAAAAAAAAATGGAATTTATTTCCTCTTCCCCGAGCTGTTTTCCCCTCTGGCAGTGCCCGGATCCTCAGCAGGGCTGGGAAAAGCTTCTCCCACCCCAGAGCAGGAAAAGCTCTCTGGGGGGGTTCCCACCAGCCCGGGGGATGCAGCTGCCTCTGCACCCTGCCCAGAACAAGCTCCCGACCCTCGTGGAGTTTGGGGTTTGTCTTTTACTCCCCCTCAGCTTGGCTGTAACACATTTTTTTTCTCCCAGTGAATTTTGGTTTTCCAATGGTCTTTTAGCACGGGGTTTGGGGGTTTTTTTGGGAGGGTGTAAGGTGCAGAAAGCTGCAAAAAACTGAAAAAATCCCCCAAACCCTCTGAGGCTGAGGAGGGGCTGGCTGTAGGATGAGGGGACAGACAAGAAGCAGCCATGGGAAATAAGGAGGTTCCCCCAGGAAAACCCAGCTCAGCAGCAGCACCTGGCCCACAGAAAGGCGCTTTTATTTCATGTCCTGCTGTGTTCCCAGAGATGAAAATCCCACTGGGAAGCCCCTGGGACCCCAACCCGGCACTTACGGATTGGTGGGGCTGAGGATGAACATGGAGCTGTAAGGCAGGATGGGCTTGGGCCCGTTTTTGGTCAGGTCATCGACGTCCTTCTTCTCCTCGGTTTTGCTCTCAAACTCCACGTTGTTCACTGGAAACGAGAATCAGGGGAGAGCACAAATGAAAGGGTTAAAAATGGACCCGCAGCACTGCCTGGAACAGCTGGAATTGCAGCTGGGAGAGCAGAGAGCCTTTGGAAGTGCTGAGGGAAGGGGATGAGCAATCACGGGATCATTATCGCTCCCAGCTCTGCCCCTCAGCTGCTGATGAGCGGGAACAGCCAGGAAATGAAAAGAAACCGGGAGCTGCCAAAGTGGGGCTGGAAACCCATCCTGAGGAGCACAAATTCCAGGGAGAGGGAGCAGCTCAGGATCCTTGAAGGGAAATGAAAAGGGAAGCCTGACCAACCTTGTAATTCAGTGGTTTCTCCCCCAGATCAGGAGAACAACTGGCTTTGGAACACACTAAAGAGCAAATTCGTGGGTGAAGTTGAATAATTTGGGGGCTGAGGCTGCTGAACTTCCCAGAAATAGGGAAAGAGACCTGGGAAGGACTCCCTGGACACCCCAGAGCTGCGCCTGCATCGAGCACCGGGGTTTGCTCAGAGCTCCCCACGTGCAAAGCCCTGGAGCTCCACCCCTCAGCAGGTTTCGGGATCTGCTTCTCTGAAACTGTTCCCAAATTCCCTCCCAAAGGCTGGAAATTCTCCAGTTTCCATCCCAACTTCACCTGCAGGGGGTTTCAGGGATAATTTACTGAGGATCACTTCCCATCTATGAACTGGACGACATTTCCTGCTGCGAATCCTCTCCTTAGACACACAATAAAGGCTCCCCCATTAATTCCCAGGACCTGAAGTCCCCAAACCCCACCCTTTAGAGCGTGTTCAGCGCAGGGCTTTTATTACTTTTTATTTTATTTCACAGGAAAATGACATTTTATTGTGTTTGAGTGACATGTTCAATAAACTCCTTATTGGATCTCCGGTCAGATCCAGAGGAAACGGCCGGCGAAGGGAGAGGCTGATAAATCGTGATTGACAGGAGCTCAGCATGGCAATAGAGGAAAATTACCATTGAGGAGGGGAAAAAAGGAGAAAAAAGAATTAAAAAAAAAAAAAGATAAATCTTGTGGCTGACGAGAGTGAAAAAGCACAGAGACCCTGCCAGATCCTGGCTGTGCCTCTTGGAAAGCAGAGTGGCCTGAAGTTCAGCGTGGATCTCTTGGATTTCACACTGGGATTGTCCTGAGCTTCCCAGACTGCTCCAGGCTGGTCCCACCCCACCAGGGATCAGCCCCAAGGTGGTGGGGACAGGCTGGGGGACATTGGGGCACAAAAATCTTGGGTTTTTATGCTGTTAACCCCGAGGCAGAGAGCTCTGGAGAGGGACACGGGGGTGGCTCTGCTCCAGAGGGTTGTAAACAGCTCTGGAACGTCACAGGATCCCAGAGCAGGATCCCACATGGATCCTTCCTTGCTCCTTCACCTTTCTCTCTGTGCTCTGGGTGAGCCACCTCCAGGGAGCCTCAGGTGTCCCCAGAGCCCCCACTGAGTCCCTGCAGTCCAGGAATTACAGCCCCCCTGTGTCACCACGTTCCCTGTCTGCCTCTCCCCAGGATGGCAGCGCCCAGGAGAGCCCCGTCACTCCCTGGGAATTCCCATTTCCCGGCAATCCGGCAGCGGGAAGAGCAGGGACACGCAGGCACTCACTTGGGATGACAGTGGTGTCCCCCGGCGGGGCCGTGATGGTCACGGGGATGTTCACAGTGGTGGTTTTGTCCAGCGGGGGCTGGATCATCCTCGTCACGTTCTTCTGGTTGTCGGCGTCCTCGGGCTGCTCGGGGACCTTCTGCAGGTACGTGCTGGGCAGGGTGTGCACGGGGACACTGCTGGGGACACCGCCGCCACTGCCGCTGGCCTCCAGCTCACACTGGTTCTCCCTGGGGACAGTAGGATTGTTCAATATGGCCCAGGAAAGGCACAGGGACAGTCCTGGGGACACTGCCAGGGACACTGCCACTGCCGCTGGCCTCCAGCTCACACTGGTTCTCCCTAGGGACAGCAGGATTGTTCAATATGGGAAAGGCACAGGGACACTGCCGGGGACACTGCTGGAGACACTGCCACTGCCGCTGGCCTCCAGCTCACACTGGTTCTCCCTAGGGACAGTAGGATTGTTCAATATGGCCTGGGGACAGTTCTGGGGACACTGCTGGGGACACTGCCACTGCCGCTGGCCTCCAGCTCACACTGGTTCTCCCTAGGGAACAGGGATTGTTCAATATGGGAAAGGCACAGGGACAGTCCCAGGGACACTGCCACTGCCGCTGGCCTCCAGCTCACACTGGTTCTCCTAGGAAATGCAGGATTTGTTCAATATGGGAAAAGCTCAGAGGACACATCCCTGACGCTGCGCCTCGTGCTGGGCTTGTTTCCTCTGCGGAAATCCTTGCAGGACAACCTCTGACAGCAAAACTTGTGTCCTTGTCCTCTGAGACCTCCCAAAACAACCCCAAACCCCGGCATTAGGAGGGGACTGGCACTGAACACCCCTTGGTTCACTTTAATGATGTCCCCAAGCCAGGGCCGTGTGCACCTGCAAGGACCAGCGCCACGAGCCACCCCCAGCTCCCGACACGCTGCTCCCGAGTGCTCCCTTATTGAAATGTGGGAATTCTCTTTTCCAGGCTCTGGAACGTGGCTGGAGCAGCTCAGGGGCTCCTGCTGTCCCCAGCTCTGCTCCAGGGATGAGCCACGCGAGCCCGCGCACACGAGCCCGCCGAGCAGCCGGCAGAGTGTTTGGAAATTCAGCTGAAAGGGAAGATAATTTAGACAGGAAAATTATTATCTCGGCGCCACTCGCAGCTCTCCACGGTGACATGAACTCTATTCTAAAGGATCCCAGTGCAATTTCTTTTCCATCAGACTAATAAAGCTGAAAAGGCAATCTATCCTTCTTTATTAACCACTCCAAGTGCTTCAGCAGGGCTGTTTTTCTCACTTGACTTACATAAGAATTAAAGCAAATGGGGGCCGGCGTTGCTCTTAGCGGAAGCGGCCACGTGCCGGAACAACTGGTGCTGCAGCTGAGGGCTCCCCATTAAAAATGAAAACCAAAGGGCTGCGAGCGAGGCTGGGTGAAATTTTAAAATGTCCCTCGGGAGCTTCCTTCAGCAGCTGGGAAATCCTCGGTGTCCCACAGGGGCTGTCGGTGTTTACAGCGAGGACGTTCCCTGCCTTAGACCTGAGCTGCTCTGGGGCTCAGAATCATCTTTGGGAGCTCTGTCACTGCTGATTGAGGCAAACAGAACCGCAGGGGCAGTGGGAGTGGGGTGGGGACAGGGAGTGACACAGGGACGGGGATAAGGGATTCCCTGGAGCACCCGTGGGGCTTTGCACCCCCTGACCCGAGCCGGGTCACTCACTTGGGCTGGTGGTTGCGGTGCTCCTTCTCGCCAGCCTCGCCCTCCTTCTCGCCGCCGTCCTTCTCCACGGACTCGTAGGTGGAGAGCGCCCTGTTCCTGAGCCGGTGCCGCCGGTGGGGCTCCTCGGCGCTGTCCCCCTTGGCTCCGGGCTCCCCGTCCCTGTTCCCCGAGCGGGACCCTCCGCGGTGCCGGGAGCGCCGCTCGCCGCGGGCGCCGTTGGCGGTGCCGTTGCCCTCCTTGCCCGGTCGGTCGGACGAGTGCCGGTGGCTGCGGTGCCGCCGATGCTCCTTCTCGCCGCCTTCCTCCACCGAGCCGCGCCGGTGGTGCCTCTTCCCCCCTTCCTGCCCCCTGTTCCGCTCGCTCTTCCCTTCCTTGCTGCCCCCTTCCACCTCCTTGCTGCGGCTCCGGTGCTGCCGGTGCCGCTCCTCCTTGGTGCCGGGCCCGGTTTCGCCGCTCTCCTCCTTGGGCACGTCCCCCTTCTCCTGCTCTCCCAGCTTCTCCTTGTCCCGATGCCGGTGGTGCTTCCTGGGCGCTTCGGCCCCATCAGCAGCGGTGACCTTGGGATGCTCCACCACCTCCTGGACGTCCACGGGGCTCAGCTTGGAGATGTTGTTGCGGCCTTCGCTGCGGGGCTCCACCACCAGCGGCCGGTCCAGGTGGGTTTTCATGTCGGGGCGGATGTGCAGGGTGGTGGCGTAGCGGACGCGCTCCTCGGGGTCCAGCTCGTTGTACAGCGCCTCGCAGCTGGCGCGGAAGTTGTGCATCCGGATCTGGCTCGTCCTCTGCTCCCACACCGACTTGGATTTGGAGGAGTTCTGCTGCTTGCTGAGGGCAGGAGAAACGGGAGAAGTCAGCGCCCAAATTCGCACCCCGAACACCAACCGGAAAAATAAAAAAGAGAGGGAATTTGCAGCCGAGGTGAGGGATTAGAGGGTTGAACCAAAGGAATCACAGGGATGGAGAGAGATCATGAGCAGGGGAAGCCAGCGGGACCATCCGTGTTAGTTTGCCCTGCGCACGCGTTATGGGATCAGCCCTCTGGAAAAGGAGTCGCTCCGCACCTCGGGAACGTGGGAGCCTCAGGAAGAGTCTGGAGGATTGAAACATCGGCACACACGAACCACACACCCCAGCCAGAGCTTTGGAACGGCCCCCAAAGCTTCCCCAGATCAGCAGCGCTTTTCTCCCCACCTGGAAACATCTGGATGAGGAAACCAGCGGTGAGCGAGGGGAGTCGGATCAGCGGGAGGAGCGGGGAAAGGGAACCTGTCCCTGAGGGTCCCCGCCTGCCACCAGCCCCGTCCCCTCAGAGCCAGCCCCAGGGGGGTTTCCAGCTGTGCTGCCCTCTTGGCTCATGGGACAGGTCTCAAACTGCTCTAAACCCACGGAATCCTTCAGGGGAGCGTGGAGCAGCCAGCCCACACATCACCGGAGCACAAAGGGAGAGGAGAACTGCCCTGTGCACCAGGGAAAGAGCCCGGAGAGGGGGAGAGTCACACACGGATCCTTAAATTATCCTGACCTGGAAGGGATCCAGAGGGATCATCCAGAACAGCTCCTGGCCCTGCCCAGACCCCCAACAGCCCCACCCTGGGCACCCCCGGCAGCGCTGTCCAAACGCTCCTGGAGCTCTGGCAGCCTCGGGGCCGGGACCATTCCCTGGGGAGCCTGGGCAGTGCCCAGCACCCTCTGCGGGAAGAACCTTTCCCTGCTCTCCAGCCTGAGCCTGCCCTGGCCCAGCTCCAGCCGTTCCCTGGTCCTGTCCCTGTCCCAGGAGCAGAGCTCGGAGCTGCCCCTCGGGAGGAGCTGCAGCCCCGGGGAGCTCTGCCCTCACTCTGCTCCAGCTGGACAATCCCAGCGCCCTCAGCTGCTCCTCCAGCCCCTTCCCCGTCTCTATCCCAGGATGAGGATTGGATGGGAGCATCCCTGGGAACACCCGCTCATCTCTGTCACCTGTTGCGCTGAGGACGCCTCCTCTGGCACCACCTGAACGCTCTGATTTTTCAGCACAACCACCACGTTCAAAGTGACCACAAACCCAACCACAAACCCAACCAGGGTGTGAAGGGAAGGCTTTTTCTTTTCCTCCTGAAGATTCCAACTCAAACTCTGCTTTCCACTGGCTGCCAGAGCGAGTTCTGGGTTTAACCTCGGGAAGGCTCAGCACCCATTTTTTTCCCTTAATGAAACTTTTTCCAGCACAACCAGGACAGGCATTCCCAGCCTGCCCAGACATCTCCATTCCCATCCCTCGGCCTGAGCTCTGCAGTGGGAGGGAGCAGAGCCCACACGGGAGGCAAACACAACCTCCTTACGCATTTCTGGGCTTCCCTGGCAGTGAGAAAACCCAGTTTTTGCGTGTTCTGGTGCTGACTGGGACTGTCTGACTCTGTCACCGTGCGCAGACCCCGGGGAGGTGACGTCCAGCCCCGCTCCCGTGGCGCAGCGGGAGCTGTCGGAATGGGTTTGTGTCACTGGGCTCCACCAGGGAATCGCTTCTTTACCGAGTTTGCTGCTGCCTGGTGCTGCTAAAGGGGCCAAAACTCCCTAAAACCCTCGTGAGAGCACCCAGGCAGATGTGAAGGAATCTCATTTCATCCCAAAATCAGCGCTGATCACCAAAATTAAACGTTCACTGCTGCTGCCAAGTTCTGGATTTGTTTTTTGGCAGCTGAGTGCCCCATTTGCACCGTGGCAGGAGAGGAAATGACAAAAATTCCAGTTCTAAATGTCAATAACAGCAGAAGGTCCTGAGGACCTGGTTTAGGGCTCTGCTCACAAATCCCACACCCAGGGGAGGTGGGAGAGCCCCCTCCAAGCTGGCCCAAGGATGAACACAGCGGGCACTTGCCACTCCTTTTGGCTCAAAATTACAAAAAATTAAAATATTCTCACTCATCAGCAGCTTTCCCTGCCTTGAGAAGGAACGAGGAACGTGCACAGCCTTCCCCTGCCCAGCCCTGCTGCCCTGTCCAGGGATTTCCCACGGGATTTCCCCAGGAAAAGCTCTGCAGGTGAAGCTCTCCAGGGGCAGCAGGGCTGGGGCTGCCTGGGATGGGAATTCCGGGATTTCCTGCACATCCCCGGGGCTGGGCAGGGGCCGTGCTCTGCCACGCTCCGGATTTCAGCTCTGCTGGGCTGCAAATCCCTTCAAACCCAGGCTCAGGGGTTGGTTTTTGGGGATTTTCTGTGCCTGGCTGAGGTGCCCCAAACACCTCTGTTCTGGTGGGGAGTTCCCAGCAAACCCCGAGGAAAAATGCCTCAAACTGGGGCCAAATCCTCCTTCCAGAAGGGGTTTGGTGCTTGAAATTTGGTTTCGTCCTTTTCTAAAAGGCAACTCTGCCTCTAGAAAAGGGGAGAAATTCTGTATTTTTTTTAAGGGTTTGTTCCTAATTGGGAAAAATTCACTTTGGAGCAGTTTGGGGTAACTTCTGCTGGGGCAAACTGGGGAGAAGGCAGCTCCCAGCACCTCTCCTTCTCCATCCCCTCCCTCCTGTCAGGGTGGGCGGCACCCAAAGCGCAGCTGAGTCCTCTCTGCCCATCAAAACTCCCAGCAGATGGGAAATACATTGGAAAAAATGCTCCAAAAGTGCCTAAATCTGATTTATTCCCTCATTTCCACTGTGAGCCATCAGACCTCGTCCCACCTACTTCTGGCAGCCACAAAAGAAGATAAACTCACATCAAGCATCAACCTGCTGTAAATCCCGGCTTCTCTAAGATCCACCCGTGCACAAGGAGCCCCAAAACACGCAGGAAAATATGAGGAAGGAAAAGCTGCTGGGAAACCTGCTGGGCTTCACGGGACCTCGATCCCTGCTGGGACTGCACTTCCTTGAATCTCCCAAACCCCAAAGACGCTGGGGTGGGCGGGGCAGGCGCTGGTGAGGGAATTTGGGGGTTTTTTGGAGTTTTTGGGGTTCGTCAGCAGCAATAATGAGGTTTTTACCGACCTGCCTCGGTGCCCAAGCACCCCCTGAGCGCCAGCACAGCCAGCAGGAGTTGTTAGGAAGCACACGGAGGGACGGGAACATTCCCACTGTGTTCGCTCAGCTCCGGCTCCAGAGGAGCTGCCGAGGGCCTCGTTTGGACAAAAATGTGGCCAAATTCAGCTCCAGAAGGTCAGAGAGCAAAGGCATCACTGGGTTTTCGAGAGTTTTCCAATTTAGTCTCACTTGGAGCCCATTTCTGGAATTCTTTGGGAGTGCCCCTCCGGTTTTCCCTCCGGGAGGGCTCTCCTGGCTCTCCCGCTGCAGCCAGAGCGCAAACACTGGTGGGACACCAAAGCCAAGAGCCCGGCACGGAACAAACACAGAGAACAGAAATAAACACAGGTGAGGACAGCACGGAGCAGCAAACGAGGGGAGACAGGAGAGGAGAGAGGAAAACAGCTCAGGAGGGAGGATGGAAAGGAATGGAGGGAGAAAAATGAAGGATGGAAGAGGGGAAAGTCACAGTCAGGGTATGAGACACGACAGAGTTGCTCACAAATCACAAACGTCAAATGACAATGACACCTTCCAGTCCTTTCCCTGGGTGCTGGTCTGGAGGATTCCACAACGATGGGAATGATTTTGGGGGGAAAAAATTACAGGGAGAGCGAAGGCACCAGGAGAAGGGGAAGGTTCACGGAGCTGGAAATGAGAAATCCATGTACGGGATATCGTAACAGAGAGAGCAACTCACGGTGAATTTACGCTGGAGACTGACGAGCTGCGAGATACAGTACCTCGAGTTTGCTTTACAAAACTGCACATGCAAGAAAAACAAAACAAACAAAGAAAACAAAAAGTGAGAAAAGAAAAAGGCAAAAAAAAAAAAAAAATTAAGAACCACAAAATAAAAACTAAAAACCAAACGAGCAGAGAAACCATAACAGACGTCGGGAGGAGACTGGAACAGGCCGGGTCCTGGCGGAGGCGGACGGGCAGGAGGCCGGGCGATTGTGGGAGCCACGGACACTCCGCGCCTGGAGAACGGGGACACCACCAGAGAGCCCAGAACGGAACCAAACGGGACCCAAACGAGAAGGGGAAGCCAAAGGCACAGGGTGACCTCGGGGCTGCGGGGTGGGTGTCACCTCTGTCACCTCTGTCACCGCAGGGCGAGGTCGGGGTGGAGCCACGCGGGGATTGTGCTGGGAATCATCGTTTCCACGCGGAGCAGGACGTTGATCCCCGCTCGGGGCACCAGGAGGAGGCTCTGGCACCGAGCAAGGGCTGCGGAGAGGATCCAGAGCTCCAAAACCCACCCGAGCTCCGGCAGCTTCTCCTGGCTGGCTCCGTAGGGCACCTACCTCTGTCCTGGGGCAGGGCTCAGACTGTCCAAAAACGGGTCACTGGGCCCAAAACCTCAGCCTCAGCGGGCAGGGCCCAGGGGTGATGGGAGCTTCTGGCAGCTCCAGGGATTTTGTGGATTCTCCTCCATCCAGAGTTTGGATAAACACCAATGATGTGGGGCGTTGTGAATGTGGAGATCACTGAATTACAAAGGAAAAGGCAGGGAAACCCCAGAAAACCAAGATTCTAAACATCCTGACAGATCATTGCTTGAGGCATTAATTTTTTCCTCATAATCATTTTTATCAATCTACAGCATTCAAAAAACCCTCCCCAAGACTGGGAATAAAATCCCTTCACCTCCTGAATTTGCCTTTTCAGTTGCAGCATTTTCCCTTCACCTCCTGAATTTGCTTTTCAGTTATAGCATTTTCCCTTCACCTCCTGAATTTGCCTTTTCAGTTGCAGCATTTTCCCTCCTGCTTTCATGAGCGTTTAAATCTGTTACCAATCAACTCTGGCAAACCAGAAGGCCCTGTTAAAATCTAATGTTCTTTGGGCATCATATAAGCAGAGTTTAAATACACGTTTATTACAATTATTGGATTATTCTAAACAGAAGTGTTGGCTCGGATAACGCATCCAACACAAACCCCAGAGGTTCAGAAACCTGGGACGAATATGAGAGGAATTATGGAAAGCATCATAAAAGCTTTGCTCGAAGCAAACGCTCTGCTGAGCAGCCAGGTGAAGTATTTTACCAAAACCCCGGGGTTTCTGCATTTTTCTGGTGCCAAATGAAACCGGAGCAGGAGTCAGAGCGGGGTTGGCCAGGAAAATGATCGTTCCCAGGCTGCTCCAGCTGGGGATTTTTTCCTCTTTTGGCTGGAAGCTGAACCGCTGAGGCGGCAGCGAAACCCCGCGGAGAACAAAGCCCCGGCTGCGCGGATCCCTCAGAATCACCAAGGAATTCCTCTGGAAAAGCAGGTGGAGAACTTGGGATGGAGGAGAAGGCACAGGGCCGCCCTGATTGCCCGGGAGGTTGGCACCGACCCCGTGCAATCCGTGGGGAAATTCTGGATTTAGGGGTTGGAAGCAGAGGAGCTTCCCGCAGTGGGAGGCTGGGCTGGAGTTCTGCGTGTCCCCGACTCGTGTGGGGCAGGGTGGGGGCCACGCCCTGTCCTTGTCACCTGTGCCACAAGTCCTGCGGCGCTCCGGGGTCGCTGCTCCCGGGGCTGGATTCGCCTCTTTCAAAAACTGTGAATTTGCCTTTTTCAAACCCTGAATTCACCTGTTTCAAACCCTGAATTCACCTGTTTCAAACCATGAATTCGCCTTTTCAAACCGTGAATTCGCCTTTTCAAACCAGGAATTTGCCTTTTCCAAACCGTGAATTCACCTGTTTCAAACCGTGAATTTGCCTTTTCCAAACCGTGAATTCACCTGTTTCAAACCGTGAATTTGCCTTTTCCAAACCGTGAATTTGCCTGTTTCAAACCATGAATTCATCTGTTTCAAACGAGGAATTCGCCTTTTTCAAACCCTGAATTCACCTGTTTCAAACCGCGAGTTCGCCTTTTCAAACCATGAATTTGCCTCTTTCAAACCGTGAATTTGCTTTCAAACCAGGAATTTGCCTGTTTCAAACTGCGAATTCGCCTTTTCCAAACCAAGAATTTGTCTTTTCCAAACCGTGAATTCACCTGGAACTGCCGTGGGTGAACCCACGACGCCAACACGGCCTCCTTTTCCGAGGAAAAACGGCAGCAGGGTTGGTTTTCAGCAGATGCTACTTACCAGGAGCGAGGGCGAGAGCCCGGAGCGGCTTTGGGGGCGGCTGAGCGGCCGCGACAGCGGGGACAGGAAGGGAATTCCCGGTGGGAAGGACAGAACCTCACACACGGACACGCTCCAGGGGCACGAGGGGAGCGCAGAAACCACAGCCAGCAAGGGAAAAGGAACAGCTCTGCTAATCCACCCCCCAGCCCAGCCCAGCACGGGGGACATGCTGGCTCCTGTTGGGCACCCACAGCCCAATGGAGCCGTGGGAATCGGCCACGCGGTTCCCGAGACAGAAGGAAAACACGGAAGTTCCAAGATGGGAAACCTGGAGGAACAGGGCAGCTCCCCCCTCCCCTGTGTCCTCAGCTCTGTACAAAAGGGACAGAGGTCAGGGGGAAGGGGCTGAGCTGCCCTGGGGGCTCTGGGCGCTTCTCTTGTGCCCTTTCTGGCTTTTCCTCGCGCCCTTTCTGGCTTTTCCTCGCGCCCTTTCTGGCTTTTTCTCCTGGCTTTTCTGGCTTTTTCTTGTGCCCTTTCTGGCTTTTCCTCGCGCCCTTTCTGGCTTTTTCTCCTGGCTTTTCTGGCTTTTTCTTGTGCCCTTTCTGGCTTTTTCTTGTGCCCTTTCTGGCTTTTTCTCGTGCCCTTTCTGGCTTTTCCTCGTGCCCTTTCTGGCTTTTCCTTGTGCCCTTTCTGGCTTTTCCTTGTGCCCTTTCTGGCTTTTTCTCCTGGCTTTCCTGGCTTTTTCTCCTGGCTTTCCTGGCTTTTTCTCCTGGCTTTTCTGGCTTTTTCTCCTGGCTTTCCTGGCTTTTTCTCCTGGTTTTTCTGGCTTTTCCTCGTGCCCTTTCTGGTTTTTCCTCCTGGCTTTCCTGCCCTGCCCACCCTGACGGGCACCGTCCCCTCCCAGGGCCGCAATTACAGCACCAGCCCTGCGTGGGACCAGCAGGAACCAGTCCCGGGGACAGGAGGAGGCCTTTGGAGGCAGGAATGTTGTCCAAGAAGCAGCAAAACCTTTGGAAAAGATCAGTGGGCAAGTGGACCGAGCTCAGCTCTGGTGCCCATGGCCCGGAGCTCTCCCTGCCACTGCCACAACATCCCATCCACCGCCCCAAACTCGCCCCTCAGACTGTGACAAAAGGATTTCCTCAGATCCGGCTACAGCTGCCATTCATCACCTCATGGAATTAAAAAAAAACCCAAACCTCCTAAATGAGAATGCAAAAAGCTTCCCTCAACACGCCTGACTACCCAGCGGGCTCCTACGAATTTCGGATTGCTGAGAAATGGCGATTTCGAGGCTTTTCCCAAGGAAAGGTGAGGAGAGGGCGCTGGGGGGGCCAGGGAGGGTGTGCTCGGGGCAGCCCCTTTTGTACGGCCACAGGAGGGGCCGAGGAGGAGCCCAGACACCGGGAATTCCGGCAAAACCAGGGAAAATCTGGGTTTACTCCGTGTGACTGCCCTGGGGTGATTTGCTGCTCTGGGTTTCCCCATCGGCTGCTGATGCCCAGGAATGGCTCCTGGAACCTTGAGCTGGCACGGGGAAGTAGCCAGGGAAAGTCTGGCACGGTTTGGTTTTATCTCTTTGAGATAAAGCGCAAGTTTTTTGGGGGTTTTTTCCCCCCCTTTTTTTTTTTCCCCAGCAGTCTGTCTGGCTGTGAGTTAGGACAGAGGGGGTTTTTTCCCTTCTCGCTGGGATTGCAGTTTTTGGGGGTTTTTTCCCCCTCTTTTTGGNAGAGAAGCTTTACTGTCTAATATTCATTTTTCTCCCTTGTGCCTGCGTGCACCTTGCTTGTTGAATAAACAGGTTTTTTCACTTTCCTCCAAGAAGATTTTCTTTTCAAACCTTGGCTGGAGCGAGGGGCTGAAATTCCACCTTTTAGAAGAGTCTCCTCCCAAATTAGTCTCAAACCAGGACAGAGACCCCCAGGGAGGAACCTGGTGGCTCTTCTTTCCGCTGGCAGAGGCACCAAAAAGTGCTCTGGACACCCTGGGATTGTCCCCTTGTCCCCCCTCCTCCGTTCTGGCTGCACCAATGGTTCTCCCCGGCTCTGTGAAGCCCCTGGGGTGCAAAGGACACAGAGGGGCCTCGAGACAGCGCCGGGCGGGCTGAACAAACCCAGGACTCACCTCCAGAAACAACAAAGCAAGGAAAACGCTAAACAGAAAACAAACAAACAAAAAAGGAAATAAATAAATCACAGAGAAAGAAGAATGAAACGCTGGGCTCCAGTCAAACACATCTCCTGTTCTCAGGCAACACCGCAAACTGCGACAGAGCCAGCGCACCACCCTCACTCTGCATCCTGAAATCCACGGAATGAATCCTGCAGGATGGAGTTCACCAGGTGAAAAACCAACAGGCAGAGAAATCTTTGATGGAGCACAAAAAAATTCTGGGAGCTGGAGGAAGCAGCAGCTCCAATGCCCCAGCCTCGCTTTTTATCCTGAGACGCCACTAAATAAATCCTTCAAGATGGAGTTCACCAGGTGAAGAAACCAACTGTGGTCAGACAAATCTGCTCAGGTGAATCCCTGTGGTGGAGCAGAAGAATTCTGGGAGCTGGATGAAGCAGGAGCTTCAAACCAAAGCATAACCCTTGCCTTTCATCCTGAAAATAAGTCCTTCAG
>VYZT01031137.1:136495-194197 GCA_013400735.1 Pomatostomus ruficeps | reverse complement strand
ATCCTGATCCCCAAGGATTCTCACCCCCAAGGATTCCAATTCCCAAGGATTCTGATCCCCAAGGATTCCGATTCCCAAGGATTCTGATCTCGAAGGATTCTGATCCCCAAGGATTCCGATTCCCAAGGATTCTCATCCCCAAGGATTCCGATCCCCAAGGATTCTCATCCCCAAGGATTCCCGCAGCCCACTCCTCCTAAAGGGAATATTTCCTTTCAATGTCAAAGCACGGCTTCCATTTAGCTCCTCATCTATTGCGCTCAGAAACAATCTGATGTGTTCTCTGCCACGAAAACTGAAGTACAGAAGCAAAGGCATTCCGTTTCCCGAGGAAAGAGCAGCAGATTCCACGGCACGTGGCCTGTGAAGTGCAGGGAAGTGGAACACTCAGTGCAGGATAACCCCCTCGGCAGGAGTTGCTGTTCCTATCAAAAACACCCACGAGGATGGTACCTGCACAAGTGTTTGGGTGGCTCACTTTTGCCAGTTTTTGCTGTTATTAATAGCAAAGGGCTCATTACACTCTGCCGTCCTTTATTCCCTCGTGCAGCTCACAAACGTCTGCACTGACGGGTGGAGCAGGAGCTGGGACACCAACCCCAGCGGTTATTTAAAAGCAGAGGTGTGGATTGATGTGTCAGGGTGTCCAGGAAGTCCCTCCAGACCATTTTGTTTCGTCATTTTTGTGTGTGTGTGTGTATTCCATGTATTCATATCCACAGACAGACAGACAGACAGACAATCTGTGGTTTTGCATACAGCGGCCTTCATGGACGCAGCCTGGGCTGTACAACACCCGTGGCTGCTGCCCGTGGATTTGGACAGACCTGGCAGGGTCTGAGCTCAGTTTATCAGCTCCTGTGGATTCAGCAGGACTGTGAAGTCTCTGGAGCTTCCCAGTCCTTGGCAGACGCTCGGGTGCTGCTGCCTGGCACACAAATCCCCTCTCCTCAGCCTGCCCATTCCCGGTGCCAGATTCTGCATCCACACACGTGCCTTAGAGAGCCATCCACGCTAACTCAAGCTGAGGGGCTTCCTAGGACAGGGGCTTCTTCTTCTCCCCAGTAAAATACATAATTCTACTCATTTTTCTACCAATCTCAACAGGGTAGGTGCAGAATAATTAAAACATGAAAGTCTGGAGTTGTTTGATAGGAGGCTACAAAAGGAGCTATTACTGAAAACTCTGCAAACTACTCCGTCCTCCTCCCTTTTGTTAAATTTCCTGTTTTGAAGAGAAAGCCACTGGGAATTATCAAGTTGCAGTAGTGCAGACTTTACACCCGACTCATCTGAACAGCAAAAAATGCTGCATTTATCATAATTCTTTCCCTCTCTCTTGCCCTGACAATGCATACGCAAATACTCCCACACAGCCCTCAGCCGTGCTTTTTAGCTCCCTAAGTGGTTCTGAACATTTTCCATTCTAGAAACACTGGAAGAGGCAAGGATTTGTCTTTTTTTTCAAGATAATACCTCAAAGTTTCTGAAACTGAAACAACTTTGGCTATACCTGGCTTTTCTGGGTTATACAGTGGCCCTGTGCTATACACACCCGAGTGCTTTAGACCTCAGTGGCAGAGGCTGCCAGGCCAGTCCCAGCCTGTGAGGGGACAATTCCCAGAAATGTTCCATCATCCTGGTGCAGACAGGGCTGACCTTCCTCAGAAGCTGCCCCGAAGGAGAATTTAAGCATGAGATAAATGCTGCAAATAAGGCCACCGGTGAAAATGTTAAGTTTTGAGAAAAATACGACCGTGACAAAATGTTTATGAGTGCTGAGGTCATTCTGACCTGAATATCATCGATCTGGAAGGCTGGTAAAATCACATATTCTAATGCACTCCTTTTGTGCAGGCCTAGAAAAATGGAGGGGGTTTGAAAAGTGTCTTTAAAGGGAATTTTTCCCCCCAGCACTGAGTTTACCACTTGTCAGCACCCAGCACACGTAAATCAGGGGCTGCTCATGCAGTAACTCATTGTCCTGCAACTGCGGAGAAACCACCTTTATTTCAGTAGCAGAAGATGATTAATTTCCACTTTGCTTGCTTTTTTGCGTCTGCAGATGTGCAGATTCCTTGTGCCAGGTTCAGGAGAGCTTGCACAGCAGTGAGAAATGGAGCAAGAGCTGCAGGTTTATTTAGGGTCCCTTTAATGTCAGTGCATGACTAAAACCTTTTCACTCTTTTCCTTACATGACAAAGCACCAAAAAGGAGAGATGGAACTGTAAGATTTCTGAATAAATGGCATTTTAGGATGCTTTGCTTATACTGTGTCTTCTCTTAGCTGCAGCTCTGAAGTGAGATGAGAGCTGCTGGAACAGCATGCAGCAGAACTATCAGAATCAGGAGTCCAAAAATCAAGAGGAGTCTAAACATAACCTGTGAAATTAATTCACAACCAGAACTGCAGACAGACTGCAGCTCCAATTCAGATGTTTTTCTTGGGATATGGTATAGATCTGTGCATAATAATAGAATGTCCTAAAAAAAACCAAGAAAGAAAAAAAAAAAAAGAAGACAGGAAACAAAATAAAAATGGGCCAGGGCTGAAGATGATCAAACTCTGCTCCATGATTCCATCCTGCTCCCACAGAACAGGAACATTCATCTGCTGATTTTGTTGGGTTCAAGATGCTCCTGCTATTTCAAAGTGTAGTAGCCACCCACAGTTATCCTGTTTCCTGCCTTCTGTTTTATTGTGCTTCTGTTAATAGTATGAATGCTTGTGGATTTTTCACTGATACTGTTTGATGATTTCAATTTGCAAAGAAAAAATAATGTGCAAATCCAGAGAAAAAAACAACTGTAATCAAATGGTCTGACCTGTATAGCACATGGCATTGAATTTCCCTGAGCCAATCCCTGTTTAAATCAGATGATCTCATGGAAAACAGAGAGTTTTGATTTAAAGGTTTGCGAAGATAGATCATGACAATGGCCTGATAATTAGGTACTTTGAGATATTTGCAGCTCTCAGGGCAGGGACATGAGTTTGAGCTGGATGGGTGGGGTTAAGCAAGTCCCAAATTTTTTCCCAGCACTGAATTAGTAAATCAGTGTTGCAAAAAGACATTATTTGTATTTTGCATTGCTGACGTCCTCTTTCTGCAGAGCTGTCACCAGTCAGCATTGGTGAGGGGTGAGAGGGGCAGCTGGGAAGCAGCCTGGGATGGAGGACCAGGATGGTCACAGTGAGCGTTTCTGCCCTGCATCCCTGCCAGGTACTGCCCAGAGAGCCGAGGGAAGAGAGGTTCCTGCTCAGTAAAACGTGGCAGAAAAATATAAGAAGCTTCTTTATTTCCTTGTTAAATCTATAACTTTGTTCCTTATGTGGAGCTGATTTATTTCCAAGTGACTTTGGCACTGAATCTGGGGAATGGCTTCCAAAAGTTGTTTTTGTGATGCGGGTGCGGGCTGGGACAGGGCTGGGGTGCCGTGGGGAGAGGTGCCCTGTTCTGCTGTCACACGGTGCTCTGAGTGTCACCCTGGAGCAGGGCTGTGCCCAGGGAGCCCTGTCCACGCTGGACACATCCTCTGACTCAGAGCTCAGCTGATCGCTGCTTTCCCCAGCACGAGCGAGGATTTAACTGCGAGCCTTTGCTGAATGAAGGAAAAGGTGACCAGTCACCCTCCTGGAAATCAGCAGCTCAGTAGAACTGCTGCTCTGAGCCCTTTGGTGCAGCCTTCTTTGTGCAGACGCTCTGAGAGGTCTCTTTCCCGAAGTTTCTGGTTTGCTGGCAGCTTTGTATTCATGTAAATTTGTTTTTAAGCTTGCATACCCTGAGTTTGTGACAGTCAAGAGCTCAGTGATTGGAGTGAGTCTAGAAATGAATTTTCCCCATAAAGGCCAGGTGAGTGCTTGTGAAGCTGCACAAGGGACAGAAGGGCAGAGAGACTCACGCAATTTCATGAAATTCACAGCCTGTGTGCCTGCAGGTGCCCGAGGGAGCTGCCTCAGTGCACATCTCTAACCCAGCAGTTCGCTCTGAGATGCCTCCGCTTCACAACGCTGCTATTTTAATGCAGCCACAGACACAAGGTTTCCCATTATTTTATTTTTCCTGTAACTCTTTTCTCTACAGGCTTCTCCAGTCCCTGCCAAGAGCTCCTCTTGGAGCTGTTTTTCTTTTCTCTCTCCTTGAGAAGGAAGCCGTGCAGGGTGCTAATATTGCATTCCCCACCAAGCTGCTGTTCGCAGACGTGAGGACAGCGTTGTGCTCCAAGGTGTTGATCTGTAGGTGGTTACCAATCTGTCCTCATTCCCCTCCTACTTTTCACAAAGTTTTGACCACCATAACTGAGCAGAAACAGCACCAACCCTGCAGACAAATACCACCAGTATTTGAATATAATGTCCAGTTCATTATTTTTGAATACCTCTTTAATGTTTGGGCAAAATATTGTCAAAGTATCAAATGCTGCAGCTGGTACTGGTCTGCTGGTGGGTCCCTAAGAATTATTACTGGGAACAATCGCTAGTGAAATTGTTTTGGTACACAGTGAGTTACATCATAACCTGCAATCAGTTCCATAATCTCCTACTGTAGTCGTAAAGAGAAAATAAAAATGCCTGGGGTGTACCTGGATGGCGGCTGTTCCCTGACATGGCAGTACCAGGCTGGGGAGGCAGTGAGGCAGGAAGTGACACGGGGACAATTTGCCCACAGAACAGAACTGTTGGCTCTATTTGTGCAGCTGGCACCCACACCTTGGAGAGACAGGGAATCTAAAACTGAATTCACTTCACGTAAGGACAAATTAGAGATGGTGCCAAACACAGTAATCCTTTCCATAGGTCAGCCCTAAAAATAATTCTCTTTCTCCAGCAAGTTTCTATTTTAATTAAAAACCCTAAGACTGATTGATATGTAAAATAAGTTACTGTATAAAGGTGTCATTCCCCACCCCCTCCTTTAACTTCCTGCTAAAGGCAGCGATCCAGCGGTGATCCAGTGACAATTGTATTTGCAATTGCAATTGCAGTGGGATAATTATCCATCTGTGAGCAGAACTGCTGCAGCCATGGGTGGGAAGTGTCTTGTCTGTGGGACTCTGTCACCTGTGAACTGTGATGTTCATCAGAAATGGGAGTTCACGCGTCTGTGCCAGACGACAAATATCTGCATTTCCCCTTTTCCCAGATCGGACAGAGTGGCTGGGAGGTTGCACTGCTTGCACGGCAAATCTGCTGCCCTCAGTGCTGCCCGGACTCCAGAAGCCAAAGCTTAGAGCTGTGCCATCCATTCTTGCGTCATTTAAGGTGTAACCTCTATCACGAAATTTGACTTTTCCACGGGGTAGCCGGGAAACAAGGCCTCATTTTTACACACTTCCTTCTCATTACTGGGTTTTTTTTAGTTTCACATTTAATGGTTTTCTGTCTGAGACATTTTCTTTTATTCCTGGTTTCAGGAAGACGACTCCAGCCGGAAGCCTCCCCCATCACTGCTTGGTTTGTCTGTTACCACGTGCCTCGAGCATCCTGTGTTCATAGTAATAATACAGAGCAGGTTTTGTATTAATAGAAGCACACCTAAATCATTTTCACTTGTCTCGGAGCATCTGCTGTCTCCTCCTACATTCTTCCTTAAATCTCAACACAGAGTCTCAGAGAAAATCCTGCTTCGCAGTTAAACTCATTCAATTGGTACTTTTTAATGCATATATTTTTATGGTTTGGGTTTTTTTTTTTTTCTGCAAATGGAAAATGCATTTCATTAGTTTGAAGCGTTCTGTGTTGGAAAAATGGCTACATAGGTGCAGTAAAAGCTGTTAATTTTCTGGGTAAAGTTTTTATTCACTGTCTTTTTCTCTGCCCTCAGGTGATGACTTAATTACCTCGCAGCCAGTTACAGCTGGGCAGCACTTGCAAAGGAGATTTGTAATTTTAGAAGAAACTCTCTGGTAACAGATGGCCCCATATTTTTTTGTAAGGACTGCTGAAGTCCTTCAGTATCCAATTTAAGTAAACTGTGAGCTGACAGCAGACTTACGCTATATTGCCAACGTTGGGCATCAAAAAATAACGAGTTTTTAAAATATAACAAACTTTTAAATTTGCCTGGTGATTTTTCAGTCCAAGGCTCTGAGCAGTCAAATTTTCAAATACTTCCCTGTAAGAATTAAAGTTAAGAACCTTCCTTCCTTTCAAATAAATTCCCATGTAATCCTGAGGGTTTCAAAACCAGCGTTTCACAGGAGGTGTCATGAGTTGTGAATTTCATGGGAAAAAACCAAACCGGGAGGCTTGGAGCTGGCAGGGCACAAGGGGGCAGCTCTGCGGCCTCAGGAGTGCACCTGCAGCGGGTGCGGGTCAGGGCTGTGCTCACAGACACGCGGTGTTAAATTCAGAAAGTTCCCTTTCCCACAAGGGGATCGGCCTTCCCGGACAAAGGGGAGTCTGTTTCCATCAGCCCCGCACTGTGGGAAACGCCCGCGGGCAGGGACAGCCCCAGGTGACAGCTGCACAGCCCCGGGGGACAGCTGCACAGCCCCGGGGGACAGCTGCTCATCCCAGCTGCCCTTGGTACCTCTGCACCTGCTCCGGACAGGGGTGACCCCATGGGGACCCCGCTGACAGAGATTTCCACCTCAGCCATTCAGCACCAGTTCCAAATGCAGCCCCGGCCCGCGGTCTCCTGCTGCCACCAGGGGATGGGCTGAGGGCAGCCCGGCTCGGGACAGGGACAGGGACAGGGACAGGGACAGGGGTGTGACACCGGCTCACGCTGATGTCACCCCACACGGAGCTGGGCGCGGGCAGAGGCACAGGTCTGCCCCAGCACCCTTCCCCTCGCGGCTGTGCGGGTGGCAGAGTGTGGAAAATGCTGAATTCTTATGGTGCTGGTGCCCTGTACCAATGCAGCACCAGGATGCTGAACCAGCTTCTTCTGGGGCTGCCAGTTTGTTTTTCTGCTCTTTAAGGATTTTGTGACAATCATCAATGCTATTGTCAGAAAAAAAGAAAACTCCTTTCCAAGCATTTTGCCATATAAAGACGTGGTCAGACAAAAAGATCAAAAAGGGAGAATAAAACCAAAACAATAAATGAAGGGGGGAAAAGCCCAACACACACCAGATGAGATAACAAGAATCAGGGCATAGGAGAGAAAATGAAAAGCAGTTGAACAAGGAGGAGAGTGATCAATGGAAGCAGGAGGGAAAGGAATCTGAAGCCAGGATTCTGGAGGAATAACCCCTCTCCTCACGGTACCTCCTGCCAGACCAGGAGCTGCAGCTGCACCTGAACCCATTTGGGGTGCAGGGCCGGTGTCCTCCTGCCAGCCCTGGAAGGAGGAGTGTCCTTGTGGCTCACCCCAGAGAACCACAGAGCTGTTTCTGAGCGAGCCAAAGGTATTGGTGTGATCTGCGGTTTGTTTTTGTTTAAAAGAACAGCTCCTCCTCTCTCAGCGCCACGCCAGGAGCGCCGGGGGGAGCAGCGGCACCGCCAGGATCCCGCAGCAGAGGGAGCCACACCATCACCATCCCCAACCCATAACCTAATCTACGAGCTCTTCCACTCTTATTTTTGTGTGTGCCCAAGAGCTGGACTTCTAAAGACACTTAAGAATCAAAAAATAGAAAAAGTATTAAGGTCCTTAACACAGTATTATAAATTGTGCTTTCTTACACCCCCGTATAACACAGAGACTGCTGGATAGCCTGGCTGCTCAGCATTTCCCCTCTTCCAGAGTTTTGTTGAGGAAAAAAAGAACTCAAACCAAACCAGTAATATTGCAGATTTTGTAATTTTGGGGGTTATTTATAAAATTGAACGAAGCTTTAACACCAAATCACTTTTTTAGGAAAATTCCAAGTTTACATAGTACTGTACAGAAGTTTGCAAGGGGAGCATCCTTGTTGTTGCATTTTCAAATCCTGCCAGTAAGCACAGTCAGTAGTGAGTTCTCCTAAAGGTTTTTCAGTTTTGCCATGCTGAAAATGTCTTTTTTTCCCCTGCTTGCAGATTTTGACACCCTTAACTTTTTGTCCCCACTTTCCCTAGTCGTGTTGCTGTTGGTAGAAGGTGGGCCAGTTAATAGCTGTACTGCTCATCTCCAAATTGCTGTGTGATAAACAAGAGCTCCCCTACCAAAGCTAAAAATGTTTTTAAATGAACTTTTATTAAGTGAAAGGTAGATGATTGTTCATTTTGAACCATAGTGTGAGGTAGCAGGAAAAAAATGAAGCTAAGAGAAATTCTGCCTGACTGAAAAATGATATTCCCTAAATGTGCTAAGTAGCACATTAATGATGCATATGCATTATTAAACCCTGTGGAGTACATCACTGGCATGTAAATTCCCCATGGCATGTGCTTAGATCACTAAGTACCTGCATTTGTCTTCCGAAAGAGTGATTCATACAGAGTTGATCGTGATTTCATACCACACTTACACCCTGAGCAAATCCCTCTTTCTGACTGACTTTTTGTTTTGAGTATCGATGAGAACCTCCTGCAACTTGGATTCCTAAGATGTTATAAGGAAAAATTGTCAAAAGTTAGAACCAATATGAGGCATCTTCAGAGATGACACTTCAGGGCTTTTCAGATTTAAGGACAGGAAAAGAATTATGGCACAAAACAGCTCTGCTTTTAAGAGGATTGACATCTAAAAATGAATTATTGCAAATCCACAGAATGATAGAGTGGCTTGGGTTGGAAGGGACCTTAAAGATCACCCAGTTCCAACCCCACTGCCACAGACAGGGACACCTTCCAATATCCCAGGTTTCTCAGAGCCCCGTCCAACCTGGCCCTGAACCCTTCCAGGGCTGGGACATCCACAGCTTCTCTGGGCTCCCTGTGCCAGGGCCTCCCCACCCTCACAGTAACGAATTTCTCCCAATATCCAATCTAAACCTGCTCTTTTCCAGTTTGAAGCCATTCCCCTTTGTCCTGTCACCACAGGCCCCTGTGAAAAGCCCCTCTCCATTCCCTGTTCTGGGTACCTCCCCCTGTGGTGTGGGACATCCCTCTGGCCAGTCTGGGTCTCCTCTCCTGGCCGTGCTCCCTCACAGGATTTCTATTTTCTGTACCTCTGCCCAGGCAGAGCAAGACAAGAACCAAACCCTTGACTCAGGATAAACATGGCTTAGCAAAACTCAAAACATCCGTGTGTTGCCAACATCATTCTCCTCCTGAACCCCAAGCACAGCCCTGCACCTGTCACTGAGCGTTAGTTAACCCTATCCTAAAAACAAACCCTTGACTCAGGATAAACATGACTTAGCAAAACACAAAAACATCCATGTGTCACCAACATTATTCTCCTCCTGAACCCCAAGCACAGCCCTCCAGCAGTCACTGAGAGGAATTAACCCTCTCCTGACTGAAAGCAGGACAGCCCCAGCCCAGCAGCTGCCAGTGCTGAGGGAATGAGCTGCAGAAAGCGCCCGGGCTCCGGGGATTTCCTCTCAGGGTCTCTCCTGCTGACCCTGGTGGGCACACAGCACTTGGTCGGGATGGTGCCAGCAGCTGGACCCAGCCAGGATGTTCTTCTCTTCTCTTCCTGTGTGCCACGTTCCAGCAAGGTCTGTGCTGGTGACCCCTACAGCCCCAAAAGGAGCTGTCGCCCCAGTGCAGGGCGGGCTCAGTGCCACACCAGGGCATTTAAAAGTGGGGAGAACAGTATTTGCTCAGCTTCACCGGTTCCCTGGGCACAGTCTAAAGTTTTCTCGTGTTACCTTTATTTTATAGAGGCGAGAACACGCTTTTTCCTTGTGTGTGAAAGTCATGAAGTGACAGTGAGTAGTCACTTCTCAGAAGTCTCTTCTCAGAGGCAGCGACAGCCCCTTCTGTGGAGCTTTTTAAAATACAGAATAAACTGTGAATTAGCAAAGACACACTCCTGTCTGAGTCACCAGCCCGGTCCAAACGACATCTCAAAGCTGTGCAGTGCTGGGAAGGCTCAGAACTGTGGAAGCCAATTTGAAAAGTACTGATTCTTAATAAATAACAAGGAGTCACTCCAGCAGAAAGGAACTGGGCTGGCACAAGACCCCTTCCCTCGTGGCATAAAAGCCACCCCATAATGTCAAGTGCTCTGGCTGCCTATGGGGTGCCAATACTGCCTGGAGGACATAAAAGCAAATATGCATTGAGGGCACAATAATGTGGAAGACTAAGCTCCAGTCTTTGTGTAAGACATTCAGAACTAATCCTTGAGCCCGTAGAAAAGGACAAAAACCCCTAGGGTTTGTGATGAGAAATATGTGTGGAAAGCTTAGGGATCTAATGTGCCTCGCTTTTCCACCATAAAGATTTTTTGTGAGATTTCTGGAACATGAAGTCAGATGCTGCTGCCAAATCTGCTGCCACAGGGGGCTCTCAAGTCATGAAAAAAAGCTCTTTATTCCCTTAATTTATTTGGATTTATAGGATTACTGTGCGAGGACTAGCTCGATGCTAAGCACCCTCCCACATTTCAACTGGCTCTTGAGAGAACACTCAGCAGTTGTTTTTCCCACTCAAACAGGGACCTCTGGGAGCATCACAACTGGAAGGCTTCGTGCTCAAGTGATCTCTCGGTGTCTCCCCTCAGCACCTCCATCCACACTCCCTTGTGCGGGGTGAAATGAGGGATTTCACAGTTTGTTGACAAAATTGTGATATCCGTACTCAGGCAGCAAAAAACCAGGATTGCTTTGCAGGATCACACTGCATCTTAGAGTGGAAGTACTGATCTGGCAAAAGGAGTGTTCCTCATAGTTTTAAAAGTCAAAAAAAACCTCTCTAAGCCTGAGCTGCACGTGGAGACTCACTAGCGACCTGTCTAGCACAGGTCACTGCCAGAGCCTCCTCTGGAAGTCTGGAACCTTTGGAGCCCCTGGAACAGGTCCTTGGTTATAACAAACCTCTGCATCTCGTGGTCTCCCATTTTCCACGTGCCCTGGAAGCTCGTCCAGTGGCAGAGCTCTCCTCTGCGGTGACCAGAGACAGAGCCCGAGGCCTGGAGCTGTGCCAGGGGAGGTTTAGGTGGATATCAGGGAAAGGTTCTTCCCCCCGAGGGTGTTTGGGCACTGGGATAGCTCCCCAGGGCAGTGGGCACAGCCGCAGCCTGACAGAGCTCAGGGAGTGTTCGGACAAAGCCGTGCAGGGCCAGGAGTTGGACTCAGCGATCCTGGTGGGTCCCTTCCAACTCAGCAGATTCTGTGCTTCTGTGCTTCTGTGATCTTTGTTGCTACACTGATACACGCCACAGATGGTTTGTACATCTGAGCCAGATTCTGTCTCATTTCAGTTTTTTCTCTCTTAACTTTTTCTCCTTCATTTCCCATTCCTCCAAAGTGATGCACTTTCACTCCCGTTCTGTTGGCAGCTTTCATGCGTCACATTCTGCACTCGCTGCAGCAGCCAAAACCTGCAGGGGCTGGAGTGACACCGGTGGAGGTGGCCAGGAGGGCTGGGCTGGGTTACCGGGGTTACCACCGCCCCAGGGAGGATGCTGGGTGGGCGCTCCTGCCCTGCAGCTCCCTCCTGCCCGTGGAGCTGCTGGCAGGGTGACACACTCGGTGACTCCTGGAGCCACAGAACACAAATCTGCACCGTCAGCCGCGCCTGCAGATCCTGCAGAGGCAGCGGCACCGAGGGGGAGGTGGTGAGAGAGCCCCAGCAGTGACCTCTCACCTGACTGCAGGCACAGCAGCAGATCTGGCTGTAGCCTACGCTGCTGGCCCCGTTCTTTCTGCTCCTGCTGTTTGTCAATCTATTTCCCTTATTTCCTGAAAGAAAACAAAGTCTGAGCTTCTCTTTGTTTCGGCTTCTTTTCCTCAGAAATGTATCCAGATGAACGGGGCTGCTGAGAGGGAAGCAGAGAGAAGTAGAAATGCATTCACATATCGTTATATTTCTGTTTCTGTTTGTATTCCAGATGCTGTGACTCCTTCCTTTAGTTCTATTTTCCTTTAACTCCTTTATTCTGCAAGCCAAGAGTACACCAAAGGTTATACTGAGTTCACCATGCGATAGACACCTCAGCCACTTGAATGTCATGGTTTCTTCTGGTAAATGAGAAATAAGCATATTTTCAGTCCCTTGAGAATACACTGTCAGATCACAAACGTTCAAACCAACTCCTGTTAGCTGATTGCATCTGAGCAACTACAACAGCTTTGCCCAAAGGGGGAAGCCCCCCTTTAAAAACCCCCTTAAAAGCCTTTATTAATTACAAAAGCACTTAAATGATTTAACAGATGAAAATAGTAACAAGTACCAAAAGGCCAGATGATGCTTTCGGTTATATCGCATAATCGAGTTTAGAAAATGGAGATGAGCCAGTTCTATAAAGCAGGAGTAAAGCAGGCTGATAACGTTATGGCTCAAAGGGAAGAATGGCTTTCATTAATTCCACTTTTCTGCAGAGTCCTGGTTTTTTCTGCTGCTACCCTTAAGTGCATAATTGTTCAACACGGTTTCCTGACAGATTCCTCTTTCCCTTATCCCCATGTGTGCCCCCAGGGCTCTTTACACAGAAGAAGAATAGTTTACCAAGCTATGCAACATTCATGAACTTTCACCCTTACTTTTCATTACCCCCTTTTATTAAATGACATTCCCAATACACGGTGGCTGGGTAAAATAATTCAGAGCCCAGAAGTATTGCCAGCGAGCCTCCATGGGTCTGTACTCAGGAGCCTTCTGCCATGGTCCTACCAGGGCAAGCAGCAGTGGAAAATGAAACTTCCTCTTCTTTTTTTTGCAAGGGAGGAGGGAAGGGCAGCAGGGGAACTGTAGTGCCTACACTGATTTGCAGGGCACAAGGATTTAGAGAGCAGGCAGGGCTTGCCTCAGTTATCTGTCCCCACCTTTCCTCTGCTCTCTGCAGGGATGGTTGTCCTGGCTGTGCCGGGACCGTGTATTCAGGAATGAACGTGAAGTGGAGCTGCACACATGAGCGCACACTCCTCAGAGCGCATCTCAGGCTCTCAGGCGTATCACATTGCATCAGCCTCTTCAGAGCTCGTGTTTCAGGCCCTCAGGCAGATGACCTCGCATCAATTTCATGTTTTAAAGCTTTCTGTGAGGGCAAGAAACTTGCCATTTCTTTTTCCTGGAAATGCAGAGTCTGATGTAATCGGGTGGCACCGTGAGCCGGAGCCCAGAATAGCTGCACTGTTCTGCCTTGACCATAAAATTCCTGAGGGGTTACAGAGCTCCTGAAAGCTCTGCAGAGGAACAGCTCCACCAGCGAGCAGGGCTGGGAGTTGTTTAACCAGCGCAGGGGCTGCCAGACACCGATGGCGTCTCCTGCGTGCTGGAGCTGTCCGGCACATCCCGCGGAGCAGGAGGCAAAAGGTTTCCAGGAACGCGACATTGGCTCCCCTCGCTCTCTGTGTGACGCTCACAAATGCAGTTCCCCGTCAAGGAAGCACCCACCAAAGTGTGGGTTTTAATTTTTTTAAGTAGAAAGACTCCCTAGTCCTTTCAGATTCAAACCGGCTGTTAATGAGTGCTGGCAGCTTGTCTTCGCCAAAACTGGCGTTCAGATTCTTGAACAATTATCTTTATTTTACTCTGCATTGCACAGAGTCATTTCAGTTTAATTATCTCTGGGATGTGGGTTAAAGGGATCGTAAGGAGTAATACACCAAACTCAAGGTAGATTCTTCATCCCCTAAAATAAGAAATATCAATTTTATGGGTGGAAAAGTAATTTTACCAAACAGGTCTAATTCTCTTAGTACTTCTATAGCATAAGCTTTGAAATAATAATTTTCCTCTATAGTAAACATCTGATACTTGTTTCCGTTTTGTTATTTCATAAGAAAGAATTGTTAAGTCTTCTAACATTTTAATTCATAAGATGGTTCAAACTATGTTTTCTGTAAGGGTGCTGCACTACTTCTGCCAAAATAGTTTGGAGATAGGGATAATTTGGTAACCCATCCATGTATCAGACAAAGCAAATAAATGTAGTTAACACGTGAAAATTACTTGCACAATGAGTCCAAACACGTTTTTTCAGGGTTGCGTTTTATACTCACGGGAAATTTCTGGAGCAAGTATTTTTCGTTTTCAGGTATTTTCCACTGGACAGAGAGAATCCCTTGCTCTTTGGATTTGCTAGGCCAGGCTTGTGTTCCCTGAAGAGAATTTTAATAAATAACAACACAATAAAGTGGAATTTGGTGGTTAGGTGCAATGAGATGTATCCTGGGAATAAATCTCACACACACAAAAATTAAGCACCAGCAAACAGTAAATTTGAAAACGCTCTCTGAGAGTTGTTAATATGAATTTCTAGAATGAGAGGATGTGATTGCAGGCATCTGATACCTCTTAGCCCATAATTGCATTCAATTAAATCAGTTGTTCAGGAGCTTGCTATTCCTTCTCAGATTCTCAGGCAGCTGCTGCCTAAGTTCTGATAGGTCTGAGTTCATAAGTAATTTATTAGGGTTGCTCTCACACTTGTCAAAAGTGTCAAAACTTATAAAAATATTCTGGTGGATAATTTCTAGCAGTGGGAAGCTTTTCCCTCCCTGGAACCTGTGTGATGGTCATGAGTCTCTGCTGTAATTTTGTGGCTGTTGGTGCTACATTTGCTTGTCTTGCCCAATGGGCTTTTTTCCAGTCTGTAATCAGACTGAGATTCAGGAGAAAAAAATCTTCCAAAGGCACTGGGAAAAAAGCTCCCATTTTCTGAAGTAGCAAGTTCTACGTGATGAAAACTGAGCAGGGAGCCATGAGTCTCCTCCCTCAGCCTCTGTTTATAACATTTCCAGTGTTAAAGCTGCTACTTCTGCAAGCAGAGCAGGAGAAAATCGATTTTGAAATACAGTATGAGATGGTGCAAAGCCCTTTGGACACAGCACATGAAATAAAAGAATTTAATTCTTTCAGGAGACAATGAAGCTGCTCAGATCTGCAAATGCTGCCCCTTCTCCCAGCTTTGTGCCCCTGGTGGGTGGTGGACACGTGTGTCGTGCCCCAGGGTGGAGGTGGGACACGGCTGCACCAGAGAGCTCTGCAGCTCTTGGGGGTCTCACAGCCACAGACTGCACTGGTTACCGCTCTTCTGCGCAGGTTTGGTCTTCCTGCAATAAATCTGGGATTTTCAGGGAAATCTAGTTTAACTTTACCTAGAGAATTTCCTTCTCCTTAAACTGTCACAGAGCTAAGCCGCAATTTCCCCCGTCCCTGATTTTCAGTGCTCTTGTATTTCTCACTCTGATTATTTCAGGTTTTTTCATCACCCAGTGTTTTAAAGCACCAGTAGTAGTGCTCTTGGTCTAAGAGAAGCACAGGGGTGATAAGGAGGAAAAAATAGGTTTTATCAGATAGACGTGGAAAAACAGGTCATCTTTCAGCTAATTGCAAACTGGCCAAGTGTTTTAATGCAACAGCGCTTTAGATTCCTCTGAGAACACAGGATGACTTCACACAAGTTGTGGTTTTGGTCGCTCCTGAATTCAAACGGCATAAAGAGGCTTTGAGCCATCCTACACAGTAACCCCTGTCATCCCAAAGGTTCATTCTCCACTGCAGGATGGTAATTATCCTTTTTCTCCTCTAAGTTCCCTCACACTATTATCTGGCATCCTTTCACCATGATTCTACCCCCTTTGCTAGATTCTCTTCCTCCTATAGACTAAAAATAAGCTCAGTCCCTATATATGATTTGCCTTTGCTTCTCAATCTGATAAAAGTATATTTAATGCCTGTAATAAATTATTTTTTACAAAATGTTACTTTAGCTTTACATTTTTAAAATCATGTTCATAACTGTGCTTGTTTTGCTCTTTCATTTCCTTTGTTCTCTGCTCAGCCCTGAGGTCAGTGTGTTTCCCTGGAATGCCTTGTCCTCTGTGCCCACACACAATGGACTCTGCCATTCAGCGGCTCCAAACCTTTGCATTTAGAACTCATGGACGCTCAGGGATGCAGAATGGCTTTCAGCAAGAGAAATGCCACCAGAAATGGAAGATTTTTGTCTACAAACGAGATGCAACACCAATTTAAATGTCTCCTGCGCTCTTGTATCCATTGTGCCTCAGCCCTGACCTCACAGACTGGAGTTTGCAGCTAATGGACCTCGTGAGAGCTTTTGATTTTCCCAGGGTGTCTGGAGGTGGCTATCTCATGGCCCATGCCAGGAATCATCAGTCTCTCAGCCTTTACAAGGCCTGATGGCTCTCAGACACCCAGTTTCAGCTGTAGGAATAGGATAATTTACACTGCTGCCTTTCTTGTCCTTTCAGATTCTTACCCCAATCACTTGAATGTCTGTCCAATTAATCCACACAGCACAGAGGGTGAAAAATGATTATTTTTGCTTCTGCTTCTTTTGCAGAATCAAGTCCATTTATCTTATGCTTGCAGGCTGTGGACAGTTTAATGAAGTGTTGGCAGGTACTAATGACAGGCAGGGAGCTGCGGCTCTCCTGTTTGCAGGGCTCCTGTCTCCTCCTTTCAGGCTGGGGACATCAGCGTCTTGTAGCGAGGGCTTGAAACTGTCACAGGCCAAATACAGGACACTTTGAAGCAGACTCTTCAGAGGTTTTGAACACTGAGAACAATGGAATTAATACATTACTGGGATTTTACCTGTTTTTACCATATGAAGTTGACAATCCTGTGATGAAAAGCAGCAATGAGTGTATGGGGCAGTAGGTGTCTGCAGTCCCTTACAGAAGAGGTAAAAAACATCTTTGGAGTCCTGAGGTGGGTGAGAGGCAGGATACAAAGACCTGGAGCAGCAGAAGCCCTGCAGGAGTTGTGCACTTTTCCTCTTCTAGGAGACAACACCACTCCTGACAGTAAATAAAAATCACCTCCCCCTCATCTCCTCCTCCATATCTGCTCTCCTACCCTGAGCTCTCTTCCTTTCTTAGCTTTCCTGTTGATGAGGATTTTTTTAAACTTCCCTCATTAAACCCAAAGACCGACCTGCTTCAGTGCCTTCACAGTGAAACTGAAGGCTCTGATGACAAAATTGCACCTTTTAGGAAGTTTGGAGGAATAACTTTGACAGTTAAAATGCACTTTCAGCCGGTTCCTTAATGACCTGATGCCTTCCCACACTCCTTTACCGGGCTGTAGCTGACAGGTGAGACACAGCGGGAACACAGAACTGGGGAGGTTGGGAGAGACCTGTAAGACCATCGAGTCCCCCATCAAGTGAGCAGTGCCAAGCCCATCACCGAGACAGATTTGCTTCGTGGTCCCACCGAGGATGGTGCCAGGGGCCCCTGCTGTGGGGCTGGTGCAGTTTTAAGGGTGTGTGGCCAGAGAGAGCTGAGTGAAGCAGGTTTCTGCCTGGCTTCGCCCCTGCCAGCTGCCAAGTGGATTTTTAGCAGCCTGTTTCCCTGAGCCTGCCAACTCCGCTCTCACTGAGATCCTAATAACCGCTGGCTGTTGCTCTGGGGCCATGGATTGTGCTCTCAGGCTGGTTCTGCCTGTCTGCCGGAGCCTGGCTGCGGGGAAATGAGTCCCGCTGCCTCAAAGGCAGGCTGTCAGTTTGTCAAGCACTTCCTGAACCTCACCCAGACAGAGCTCACCAGCGGCACACTTTCACTGCTCCTGCCAGCACAGAGAACCCAACGTGTTTCCTGCACCCTGGGCATTCATCTCCCGTCAGTGAAGTCCTACTGCTAGCAATAAACTCAGTGCATCAGTGCTGCTGCAGCAAAGGTGACCTGAAGAGAAAAGCATTGAATCCTCTCTAATACCCTGTGATCTTTACATCTGTGGCTTGTGTTTCCCTTGTCACAATTCCCGTGGCTTTAGTGCTGTGGCACTGGCTCCGGGGCTGTGCACAGATAGGTGCTAACTGCATTTCCTGTAGCATCCATCACACGCTGCTGCCAGCTCTGGAGTCCTTCCCTGCAGGTCAGGTGTTCCCTGAGAGCTTACCAGGACAGTCCTTACTGCCTTTTCGCTGCTCTCTGTTTGCTCTCAACCCCTCCTGTCACATTCTTCCCTCAGTCTGTTGTCACTTGTCCTGGGCAGACTGGTTTGACACTCTGTGAGATTTGGATTTGTTTCTCTTTCACAACGTCATGTTTTCCTGGATGACAATTCCTGCAAGTCCACGGGTAGGTTACGTGAGGTCAGAGCAGAGGAGGGTTTCCCAGATGTCCCTTGCCTCATGCCATGTTCAAAGTGCAGTGGCACACAGCACATGTGCTCTGGTCAGAACCCCTCCAGCAGGCTTGTCCCCGGCTCACAGGGGCAGATCCCTCAGGATCAAATATCCCAGCTCTCTGTCCAGATCCTGCATCTCCTCCTTGGCTGAGCTCAGCCCTGCTGAGAGGCAATGAAACCCTCCCCAGCACCAAGCTGCTGCAGAGCACAGATTGTTGGGAAATTGTTCTCTGCCTGCGTGTGCCATCGCCACTGGAGCTGATCATGGGCTCGGGAGCAGTGGAAATGTTATTCACAAACCATTTCACTCGCTGCTTCCAGCCTCCCCTCTGTCAGTGGGAGCTGCCAGCACCTCCATACGGCCAGAACAGGTGGTGGCTGAAGGTGCCCTCAGATAATTCTTCTTTCTCTGTGCCCAAAGCTTTTGTGGAGTTCTCTTCCTTCCCCAGCTCTGACTGCTGTAATCTCACCTGTTTCGCAGGCTGTTGTCACATATGGAGGAGCAGGCAAACCAAAGGGAATCAGCAGCGCCCCAGAAAACCTCAGCTGGCAAAGGTGGAAGTCCAAGCCACCTAAATGGTTAAATAAAATAGGTAGAATATTTTTTGCTTGGAGCAGGGAAGGGATTTATTTTATTTCACTATTGCTGTGTAACGTTGTGATGCATGGTAATTTATAAACACTTCAGTAGGGAAGTTTGTGGAATAAAAGAGTCACATTTAGAATAATTTCCCAGAACAGTAAGAGTGTATTTCCAGAATAACAAAACCACCAAATACAGAGTTACTTAACTGAGTTACTTAAGAAGTCCCTCTCCATGTCAAATAGAAAGTGAGTTGTTATCATTCTAAAAGGTCTCTTGACTGCCAGCAGTGCTTATTTCAGCTGACAGTAATAGCAGTTTTGTAAACGTAACTTAATTCTGTTCAGGCACTTGGATGCAGGCCCAGGTCACAAAAAATGCTGAAAATTTTCTGTGTTCCTGACAGTCAATAGAATTAAGAGGTATTTATCTCCTTCCAAAAACTGGACCTTGAACTCTCCCACCTGCAAATTTGCTCCCATTTTTATTTTCGTGGTAAGGATGGGTCATCAAGCCAGTAACTCCACTGGATTATAGAGTGCCAGCAACAAAGCAGTGTAATTTAGAGAAATAGAGAGATCTGTAATTAAGAGAAATTGTCGGGGCCGGGGGGAATTTTCCAATAGTTTATATCTGCATTAAAAGTCTGCTTGCTTCAGCAGCACTGATTCCAGCAGGTCCTATTTTGGAGATGTTGGAATCTGAATATTCTTCTAAATAGATAATTTAAATTTACATTCCTGCAATTCATGTCCTTGTCTTAAAATGAGAAAAGTGAGACATTATTGATAATACCTTTTAGCCACAATTCAGACGGTTACTCCCCAGCACAGATGTCTGTCCCCCGAAAAAACAGATAAAATGATAGTGAGGATGGGTGGCTGCTTAGAGGAGTAATGGAAAAAACCAAAGATCCAGGGTGAAGGATTTGACATTTTTTCATTTATTTTGTCATAGGATTGCTCCAAACAGAAATTCTTCCAGGATACAGCTTTCTCCACACATTACCTAGGGACTCCTTCTCAAAGCAAGAGTGATCCTTGACAGCACCCTGGGGTACTGCTGAGCTGGCAAGGAGACAACTGGGAGAATGAATATTTATCCCTGCCTCTGAAGGGGCTCCTACTTGTGCACTTTGGGTGGGGATCTCCTAAACTTCTTTGGGCCACGCTGGGAATTAGGTACGTCCCTTCAGGGAAAATGTCACTGACAGATGGAACAAGGGGTTCTGAGAAAAGCCTGTGATATTTCAGTCATTTTGGTTTGGTTTCTGTGTTTGTTTGCTTGACTGCATTCCTCAGTAGACGGGAGAGAGCCACATCCACGTAGGAGAGGCTCCCAGGACTGGATTTTTCCTTACTGTAGCAGTTTCATTGTGCTCTCCTACAGCTGAAAGGTGCAGACACACAAGGAAGGCAACCACGACAAGTGCAAATAAATCACTTTGATCCCGTGGTAGTGACTGTGTCTTCAACACACCAAAGAAGCCGATGGTTTTATTTTATGGACAAAATCAAACAGGTTTATGTAGTCCCAGGCCTCACCAGGGGTGGTAACGGAAATAGTCCTTGGTTTATTTTTTAGGTTTGCTTAAGAATTGGATGTTTTCTGAACTCCTGAGAACAGTCTTGTGATGCAGGTTCATGATCTTGTTTTGTAACAGAGTTTCTGTGTGATGTGGTAAAAAAGACAGACTGTGTCACACCTGAAAGGAAAAGGTTCCTGATGCCCCTGCAGGTGCCGACCTCTGTCCCTCGCTGGGGTGCTTGGGTGTTGTTTTGAGGTGGTTTCTGCCATACACAAGCTGGTGACGAAGTCCCTCTGCAGCCATTAATGTTGCAGCCACAGCAGACGAGAGCCAGCAATTGAACTTTGCTCTCCTCTGTGATGACACAAAGCTGGTGCCAGTTTGCCTTGAGCAAAGACTCAGACTCAAGGTAGTACAAGTGAAAGCAGGACCCGAAGTATTGAATGTTCGTATTACATATCATGAAGCAGTCTCGTAAAAAGTGAAGATTTTGTGACAGGATTATTCAAGGTGAAAAGCCAGAATCAGGCTTTTAGTCTCCAGAATTGGCACATGTACGTCCTGCAGTGAGGGAATAAAATCATCTTGCTCTTACCCACGGCTTTAAAGAAAAGATCAGAAAACCAAACTCCTTTCCTAAAAACCTTAAGCTCCAAGGTTTCTGCTCTCCAAATCAGTGTGTGCACTTAACATGCAGTGAGCCAGACTTGAAAGGTCACAAGGTAGCCCTGAATCATTATCTATTTGAAAGAATTAAGAGATAAGGGAGGAAAAAAGTCAAGTCTATTTTTAGCTTTGGAATTTATGGCCATGATAGCATCTGCCCAAATGAAAGTGATCTGATCAAAAAGCTGAAAGGCAAAGATATCTATCCTTCATGCATCTTTTAAAAGCACTGCAAGCCAAGACGCTGGAACCGTAGGGAAGAAGTTAATCTTACCTTCAGCTGAAAGATTTACTAAAGCCCATGGCAAAGAATTTAAATGTTAACAGATCAATTTCTCTTGCAGAAATACAATTCTGCCGATTCTTTCACATTTGTTATTAATCTAAAGGCAAGGCTCCACAGAAAAGGCGATTTGTCTTTGTATGATAAGGCCACATGGAATTATGCAGGCATTAAGAGCTTCTCTGTCACCTCAGAGTAGCAGGATTAGGCTGCTTTAAGCAGCTAAAGGTGGCCAAGTCACTGAGCCTCTCCAATCCCACATCTCCAATCCAATCCGTTCTCTCCAATCCCCCAGCCTGTAGGGAAGAAACTGCTTAAGCACTTTTTAAAAAGTTATGCCAATGTATAAATGCTGAATTCTTCACAGCAGCAGGGCAAGAAAGGCTCTAATGAGCATGGTAAGAAATAGGATCTGGGTCAGAAAAGTTAAATTTGCAGTGTTGGTGATCTGCAAGCTGGGGCAGAACAAGATCCATGGCTGTCTGTTCTGGACCAAAATCACAGAATTTCTCTTTGTTTCTGATAGAAACAGAGTTTTGTAAAAGCCTCCTTCAAAGATAAAATTTTGAAGTGGAATATCTCATCTCAGTGAATCTTTTAACTTCTTTACACTTATCCTTCCCCTGTACCGATGCAACTGAAAATTATTTTTACAACTGGAGAGCTTAAAAGTACCACTTCTGCCCGTGCTTTCAGGAACAAGAGAGATGCCATTGTGCTGTGAATACTGATTGAATGTTGGGAATCTGAAGGTTGGTGCGAGGTAGAAGCAATCTAATCCTCTAAAAAAGGAAACCTTGCCCTGCTGGTCATCCTTACAACTCTTCTTACAGGGTGTTGAAATGTTCCCCGTTCAGAGCTGCTGCACCACTTCAAAGACACAAAGTCTGTGTGCAGAGCTGGGTTTTCCTTTCCACACACAAGAGCCCTGCAATGGGGTTAAAGCTTTCCTAACCCCACAAGTTTCAGCCATTTCAGCTCATGAATCCCAAATTGCCTTTTTTCTTCATTACAAATTCGTAATTGTTTTCCCGTCTGCTGCTGGCAATGTCTGTCAGAGAAAGCCCAGGCAAAGCGCCACTGCAGTGCTCCCTCCTTCCCTGCGACTGTCACCTGAGACGGGAGAAGCTGCGGCCCCAGTCACAGCCCCCTCCCAGCTTCCTCTGCTCACCCTCCGTGTCAATATTTACCCTGACAAACCAGCTTAAGGTAGAGCAGCGTCCTGCACACATTCCTCAGATCTCAATGTTGAGCTGCAGCAGAACTGGCCACGGGCCCTTCTGTGGGGCTGAACTCTGAGACTTCGCTTTCACACGAGATCCCTCTCCCAGAAGAATTTTGATTGTTTATGTTCCAGGCTTTTGTTTCTACTACTGTGCAAAGTACAGTGCTAAGTCTCCGCAGGAAGTGTGAAGATACACCACCTCCAGAAGCATGTAGCACCAAATGTGTGTTCCTTAAACACATCAACAAGATCAGGAAACAGCTGCAGGGACGGATCGCAGCGCACAGCCGGGCTAAATGAACAGCCACTCTCCTGATACAAGTTCTTCATTAGCTGACGAAGCCAACTCAAGCCTACTGCATCCAGTTTTAACTGCAGATCAGACAGGAGAAGTCTAATTCAGGCAAGCTATAAATTACACTACATGCTCATTCTTTGTCATGATCGCCAATCTGTTCCTCCAGTGAAATCTTGGAAATATTTCCTTCAGTACTATATTAAGCCAAGGAGATGGTATGGATTTTTGTACAATGTGTAATGATCCGTTTTACAGGCTTGTGAATCTATATAAATGCTGTGTTAGCAGCCTGAAAGGTCTGTCTTCTAAACTGACATTTTGCACAGCATCTGGTGCTCCAGAAGAAAACAATGTGTCTGCTTAGGCCACATACAGTTCTTGGGAAAAATAGGATTTCCTACTGCAATGCCATCTTTGACATTTTCCTGAGGCTTTAGGATTAAATATAGCCAGCTTGCTATGAATTTGTCTCAGTCTCAGCTTTTCCAGATTTAAATGTTCCAGAAAGTTAACTTCAAGATGTAGTAAACCTATTCAGTGGCACCCACAGGGTCAACTGGATTTTCCAGCAGGTATTGGAGTTAGGAAAAGCCTATTAAACTGTCTTGTCCTGCTAGGATCAAACTCAGCTGTAGGTGCTTGCTCCCCTAAAATACATACTGCAAGTCTGCCCTTGGCATTCTCCTCTGCCAGGGCTGGACCGTGCACAGAAGGACCACGAACTTGCTGCTGCACTGACTCAGAGAGGAGAGAGCAGGGCAGAGCTGTAGTAAAAATTGCTCTTGCACTGTTCTCCAGAGGCTTTCACCCTGCAAGGACCTTAATTCTCCAGCAGCTTGTTTTGTTCTCACCGCCAAAGCCACGGGCTGTGTCTGCCTCCCTGCCAGTTTACACCTGGAATTTCTCCCTCAGCTGCAAGGACAGGTAACTGCTCTGAGTTCCTCTGGCAGAGCTCCCTCTGAAGCCACCGGCAGAAGGGCTGGGCTCTGGGCAGCTCTCCAGATCCTTCCCCACCTGCACAAGTGACTGCTCTGAGTTCCTCTGGCAGAGCTCCCTCTGAAGCCACGGGCAGAAGGGCTGGGCTCTGGGCAGCTCTCCTGGATCGTTCCCCACCCACAGCTGAGGTACCCACGGGTCTGTGGCTGAACTCCCTCACAGCTGCTCCAGCACCAGGTTTGTGCAGCCCCGCATAAATCACAACCAAGGTTTGGAACCGGAGTGTCCCTGAAGTGCTGCTTCTTATGCCTGGAGAAAAATATTCCACATGAAGAAGGAGAGGATATATGGCCCTTGACAGCAACAAGGGACAAGAGAGTTTATTCGCAGTCCGTGCCAAAAGACAGTTACAGATAGATTTGTTTTCCTCTGGAACAGACTGTGTTTATTAAACAAGAAATAACTCTTCCAATACATCAAGAAGTTATCACATACAACTTTTTTTTTTTTTAATATAGATCTTGAATTTGTACCTTGCAAAAGGATTCTCTGACCATTGCTATTCAGAAGAAGTACCAGCCAAGCTCTTATATTTATGTTTTGCACATGTGCCGGTGTTATATCACTCAGGCAAATAAAAAGTGAAGTTCAAACACTCCCTGAAAATGGCAGTATTTAGAGAAATGTTCAACTGGACTTTCAATCTTTTTATATATACTGTTAGAAAAAAAACCCCAAAACAGTGAAATTAAATGACCCATACTGTTCTGAGTCCACTGATAGCAAAGTTTGTCTCTGTTCCCCAAGAAAGAATTGCCTCTCCAGGGCCAGGCGAGGCAGCAATCCTGCCAAAATTATATCCTTCAGAAAACTCAATTCAGAAAGTAGTGCTTGAAGGGAGAGGATGCTAAGATTTGCTTTGAATTTTTGAGCATCAGGGGGCAGAAAACTGCAAAGTTTATTGCTGGTATCAACAGCCTTTAAGAGATCCACAGTCATCCACGTTCTGAATAACTATGATTTTTAAACCGGTAATTGGTAGTGTGTTTCTCTCCCTCCAGTGTTCACAAGATGCAGACGCCTTGGCAGCAATGCAGATCAGATTGTTAACTGTTTCCCAGCATGGGCTACACTCATTTTGTAAGCATTTCATCACAGGTCAGGATAACTTAACTTTAGAAAAAATGCTCATGATCACTTTTAAAGAGCTTTTTGTCAGGAAATGTCAGACAGTTCTGAAGATGTTCATGAATGTAACAGAGATGTCTCAAACCACTTTATGAACTGGATATAAACGTTAAAAAGACTGCCAAGGAAATAGTGACTTAGGAAATGGTGTGACTAACTTCTCCTACTTTGTGTTCCCAGCAATCTTCAAATAACTAAAAATATTTCTCTTAAAATTAACCTTCTGAAAGAAGTTCTGCAGCACATCCAATTTTTTCAGAAGTTTACCATCGAAATCAGACCTTTAAAATTCTGGTCTTGGAAGGGAAACAAAAAGGGTAAACACAGCACTTTCCCTGAGGTTTGTTTTGATTACACTCTATACATTTATATTTATGTTTTGGTGGCCTGGTACTCATTCTTCCGGAGCAAATCCAAACAGAATATTGACTGAGTCAGTTGCCAGCTGGCTGGACAGGAAGACTGAAAACTGCATTGAAACCTCCTGCAGCTGCTGTGGGTGTGACAAGTGGCACTGGCTTTGTCCTCCACCCCTCAGCCCTGCCCAGACCTCATCTGCCTGCCCTCCTGTCCCTGCAGAACGTTTAGCCAGGGTTTATTTTCCATGGAAGGATATTCCTCGGGGGGTTCTGGCTGGGGGACCTCGTACACCTTCACACACACCCCCTGTTCATGGCTGCACTGGGGTTACACCAGGTTGCATCTGGGAATCTCATTTATCATTCAAGGGTGGCCGGGGTCTGATTTGGGAAGCTGGATTTGTTTCATTCCCTGCAGTTTGCTCAGGGTAAGGAAGGTGCAGACACATTCCTGCTGTGTATTCACGCTGCTGTTCTTCAGCTTTTCACAGCAATGTCCCTATGGCCTTTCCTTCAGTGTGCGATTTTGACTTTAGGTACCATATTTTCCTATTAAAGTTACTCTCTGCCAATTATCATCTTAAATCCTGCAGTAAGACACGGCTATTCCTCATGCTCCAGGAAGAAATCTCTGTTTCTCCCTCAGAATCACAGGCCAGGAGAGACAAAGCTTAGCTATTGTTTGCAAGCAGCCTCTCAACCCCTGCTCCTGGCACTGTGGCAAAGCCTCTGACGGCCTCTTTGCTGAGGGCAGCGGTTAACATTGACTCTATTTACACGAGAGATCTGCATTACTGAAATTGGGCACATGCTGGTGCGTCCTCTGGAGAGCAGCTACCCACTGGTACAGAGCACGTCTGCGAAACCAATTTGGGGCAGCAGCTTTGCGTCTCTGCAGCTATTGCAGCGAAGGCAAAGCAGGACGCTCCCGAGTTTGAACAACAGTGTTTAAGCCTGCCACACCAGAAAAGGCGGTGGGAAATCCAGCTCAGTGGGCTAAAATTGGAAATAAATTAAGGGAGTTGGGAAATTATAATTTACACAGCATGACTAGGCTTCAGTCAAGGCAAGATGTATCATTTACTTTTCTCCAATACTAGTTTTCTTTACAGTTTGACCAAATTACTTTTGTTTTCTTGCCTTACTGATACGTCCTTTCCTTCTGCTACTTTGAAGCCAGCGTTGGCAGGGACGAGAAACAGACTTGCCAAAGGAGCTGCCAAAATAACACTACCCAAAGTGAGGGATGTACCTTTTCCCTGGGTCTGGATTCATCTCAGTCTGATGGAATGAAGCCCGGTGCTCAAACAGCTCTTTGTGAAGGTCATCCCATACCGCAACGTTTAATTAACAGCATATATATATATACACACACATATATACATATATATATGCATGTCTGTATACACAGATAGATCTTTCTATATATATATAAATATATATGAAATATATATATCAGAGGATGGGAGGTAGCAACTGGAACAAATGCTCAGTAGGAGTGAATAAATCAGCTTGTGAAAAAATGAAAGAACCTCCTCATTCTTGATTACTTGAAGCCTCAGTGGAGTCTGGAATTGGATCATCATCAGGAATCGGAGCAAGGAGCGTCGCTGAGAGAGACTACAAGGAATTAATTGCAAGCAAGAATGTTCTGATGTAAAACTGACTGCAAATACAAAGTCGTTAATTTTTAAATATAAGAAAAAGCATGACAGGATATTAAGTCTTTCAGCACGGTGGAACCCAAAGGATTTTTGTTTAAATTCCAACAGCAAATGTTTGCAGAGAAAAAATTGTTTTAGTGCTTTACTGAGCAGTTTGTGTTTCACGAATTCCACTCTGAAAATGGTGTGTGAAGGGTACTGAATTAACCAGAGAAAGAACTTCAGTTCAGGAGCTGTAATTTGGAAAAGGGGAGTGGAAAATTGGATGTGTATGCCATAGATATGTGTATTACTTGTGAAAATACACTTGCTAATGATAAGCTGTAAATTAATTATAGGTTATTCCAAATCATTCATAATCCGTGATTCGTATTTTGGACAAGCTCCAGTGGAGGTTACCTCCAGGAGGGCAGGGGAATGAAGTGATTTTCCGGCAGTTTCCCTTTGTGGTTGTGGCTGTTCTCCTCTGCCCGATCCCTCGGGACAGAGGGACCCCAGCACCGACCCTGCCAGCTCCAGGCCCTGGGGACCCTGCAGGGGCTGTCCCTGCCGGAGAATCCAGCTGAGGCCGCACGGATTTGCCATCCTCAGCTCCTTCCCCAGCACCGTGGCTGGAATGTTCTGCTAAGAGTATCCTAAATTACGGATTAACCAATGTAACCACCACAAAAATGCTGTCCTGGATTATCGATATTCCATTGAAAGCTTTCAGGATCCATAATTGAAGTCATTTTGATTGCACAGTGCCTGGCATTATAACCAATACCCTGTATGATAGGAAAAACATTATCTGACTGAGTTTCCAGGTGGGAAGGTGGAAGGAACTGCAACTGAGTAAATACAGAACTTAAAAGCGTCTTGTCAGGAGTATGAGCAGAGGATAACAAGGTGTAATAAGAACAAATGTATTCAAATCACTTTAATTTTGCACTTTAGTTACTTAATATTGTAATCTCATTTACAGCAGCTCACAAGAACAAAGATATTTAATAGATATTTTATTAAATTGTAGCAAATCACTGCATACTATAAAAGAATAAAGCAGGCAACTTCTAATTGTCATTTACAGTCATCTGTGACACCTGTAGTGTGCTTAAAATACCATACACAGATAATGCCCATAAATAACAGGCCCTTAGTATCCATTAAGTTGTCATTCTCAATGTATGGGGAATAATTTATGAAGAAAGATAGAGCAAAAGCAAAAAAAATCTAATGAACAACTCAAATTCTAATTAGCAAAACTTATCCTCAGAGGCCTTTGTGGGGAGATGTGCAGAAGCCAATTCCTGCACAACGATGCATTGGCTTGATCAGCGTTCTGAAAGGTTTCTCAGGGAGTTTGCTCAGTAACATTCCTGCCTTCCCTCTCTTTACAGGGGGGCACTGATTCCTGGGATCAGAGCTGCTGCACCTGATCAAAAGTGTTCCGATAAGGAATTCAAATGAAATTTTAATTTCCCGGTGTTGGCTGGGAAAATGACCACACCACAAAGTTTGTGGCCCACGAGCTGAGTGATCTGACCCCTCTAACTGGGCAAGCCTGAATTGCAAACAGAGCCATTTGAATATTAGAGCTGCTGGCAAACAAAACATGAGGCAATTCTGCATTATTTATCCCCAGAAAAGAAGGCTCTTTGGGAACTGTTGTGTCTTTTCAAGAATCAGGAAGGCTCCTCAGCGGAGGGAGACACATGAATTCACATAGGTGGGACACTTCTCTTCATTATGCTGCACTAAGCACATCCACTTGTCCGGAATTACATTAAAGCAAATATTTCTGACTCACAAAAAAAAAAAAAAAAGAAAAAAAGATTTGAGTGGTAAAATTGCCTTCATAATAAGTGGCATTTAAATAAGGAGCAATTTTGAAAAATAGGCATTAAAGTTATGCTAGACAACTGCTCTGAAAACTATCATTTTCCAAAACAAAGCTGGTTTTGTCTGATGGTGTTTTAGCAATTTATTATAAAGACAGAGCAGAGACTGAATTAACATTGTGTCCCCTTGAAGGGAGAAGTGCTAATCTGAATAATGTACTCCGGGGGAATTCTCCTTGCCATTTATATGAATACAGGAAAAATGAGAATAGGATAATATTCACTGGGGGCTTTTCCCAAGCAAAGATCTCTCGCAGAGGAGCGCTCAGCACTGATTTAAATCTTTCCTGCAGCTCCTTTTCCCTCGCAGTTGTACCCTGAACTCACTCTCAGGATGTGTTAGCCCTCCAGTAGTGTTTTTGGCATGGGGTCCATGTCTTTCACCGCCCTGTTCGGGTTTCTGGAGACTCCATCAGTTTTTGTGGGGCTCCAAACGCGCTCAGCACTGCCCAGAATCCTGTCCCTGCGGTGGGGCTGATGTTGAGTTCACACCAGCACTGACCAAACCCCCCTTCCACACCCAGCCCATCCAACAGGTGCTCTCTAAAAAGCTTTTACACAGACTTTGCTCCTCCTGGGCTGCTCTCTCTCCCTGGGAGCTGGGAATTTCTGCTGGAAGGGGGATCCTGGCTGGGGATTACAGGGAAGCATGGACAGCCCTGGGCTGGCTGCAAGGTGGGGCTCTGAGCCCGGGCTGGGGCTCTGAGCTGCGGCTCTGTCAGGTTAGGCTCCATCTGATCCATGTGATAGCTCATTCATAATTAAGCAACTAGGTAATTTATAATTAATCACCTGTAACCCACTGAACTATAACCTATCCAGAGATCAGAAGACTGGAGGAAAGAGATGGAGTGATGGGAACAGACACTGGGAACAGAACCTGAGCAGTTCCAGGCACAGAGTGATGTAAGCAGCTCGGGTTGGGCTGAGTCACCCCCGAGTTAACCCCTTCTTCAGCAAAAACCAGAAATTCATCCACAGAAAGCCTGCACAAAGTGTGCCGGACTCCCGCACGCTGCTGAACAGGCAGGTAACTCCTTTATCTGTTTCTTCCCACTGGTAGGAGTAAAACAGCTTAGTGGATTGTCCCTTTGAGGTGGTGTTTGTAGCCACTATAGCGTCTGCTAATAAAAGAATGTAAAAATATTTTTAAGTGAATTTGGAAAAAATCAGCAACAGGAGTAATTAGGCACTGGGAAGTTGCCGTGGCTGCTACTTCAAGAAAGTGCTGTAAATTCTCAATATTTCCAGACAATTAACACATAAAGGACTTTTTCCAGGACCTGAGCAGGGGAAACATGTAAACATCCAGTTTTCATTCAGAATTTCTGGAATTTGCATGGGTGTGAGAGGCAGGGTTCCTTTCAATGCCCTATAGCTTCCACGGCCAGGCAGGCAACCATGGGCATAAACTTGCTGTTTGGCAGGGTCTTGGAGCACTGTAATAACACTACCTAATTTAACAAATTAACTTTAGCTTTGCTAGATAATGAACTGAACTGGAGCACAAACATTCAGGAGATCTTGCTAACAAACAAGGTGTTGGACCTGGCTTTAATGTTTGGATCAAATAGGAAAAGACACACGTGGGATCTGACTCAGAGTCAACTCTTTGCAGTCTGATTTTTGCAGTGACCAGTGGCCCTGAGTTTGCACAAATGTGTCCAGATGAGGAAGGATGGACTCAGCCTGATCCCACCTGTCCTGCATCCCAGTTTAACGTGCAAGCTCAGTCAGTATTCTATTCTTAATTATCTGTCTGGAGGAGAAACCACCCTCTCCCATCCTGATCCGAGTGCGGCCCAAAGGTCTGCGCAGTGTTGCAAGCTCTGCTCCCTGGAGAATACAAATTGGTGCACAGAAAGTAATTTTCTCCTTCTATAATATATCTTGCCATAGAGAACGGTGGAAAAACATGCTGTGTTTGTGACCTTCAGCACATCTTGGAATTTAAAGTAACTGACTGATATTGCCACAGAAGGAGCAGAGAAGTAGAAAATTCAGCCTGCAGTTAGTGCTGGCCAAGCCAGGCAAATCATATTACGGTCCTTCCTAAAAATATGTGCATCCTCTCAGCTTTGTTCTGTTTCCTTGCATGAAACTAATAACGAGCTCTAAAATACTGAAATAAACTGGATTTTATAATTGGAAGGTAAGATAAACATGTCAGAGGAGTTGCCTGTGAGGAAACGAGCCAGCATCAAACCTGTGCACCGCACAATTTTTTCACGTCTGTTTCCCCAGCCTCCCCTGTGCTGGAAAATAAACCTGCAGCGTAGCAGATAATTTCCATTAGCCCTACCATCCCTCCTCATTTCTCTAGTGCCCTCCTGTAATTTTTGACTCGTAAATCTCTGTGTGTAGGCATTGTTCTGGTAATAGGTACAGCTAAGTCCCTGTTTGCTGAGCTGGCAAACAAACGCCTCAGGTAGCCCTGAGTTAGCAATTTCAAAGGAATGTGTGTAAATTTTGAAGGCCAAGGTATCTCGATTCTTACAGCCAAAGTTATGTTTTCATTTTCAATAATGCCTCCATAAAAACCCTACATGTCCCCCATGGGTATGAAACAAAGTATAAAAACAATATAGAGTAGGAATATTTTAAAATATAGATGCAAATAGAGGTTTGGTGTGGGGTTTTTTTTTTCAAAATGGATATCTGCTACAAGTGCTCTAGGGGAAAAAAACGGGCGAACAAGTGAGCTTGGGGACAAAAAGAAAATAGATTGACCCCTGGCTGTTATCATTTAAAATCGGACAACCCTCTCAGGCTCATGGTGTGATTCTTGGCGTTGTTCTGTGCAGGGCCAGGAGATTGTGTGAGGGATTTGTGCTCCCAGTTGATAGCACAGTCAGGACTTCCTTTTGCTGCACTGTGACAGGGAAAACACGAAGGGGTCAGGGAGTTGTTCTCAGCCCTGCCATCTCTCCACAGCACCCTGACGTCTGCATTGATCCCATGCACAGCAGCAGCACCACATCTGTTTTGGGGTGTTCCAGACTCCCCATCGCCCTCCCAGGTGCTGCTACAGCTTCCTGCTGTCATTCACTCGTGCAGCCAGCACCTGCTCAGGGTTCAATATGGGATCACTGTGGCAACTTGTGTGAAACTCCATGTGTCCATTTGAGCAGTGAATTTAAAGTCTAATGATGTCTCTCGAGACACAGCAAGTCGCACTACATGAATATTTATCTTTATTACCCTTAGTATGTTGGAAAAGCTACTTTATTAGCAAGCAACTGCCTGCCATATGGGAAAAATGCAGTGCTGTCGTGAAGCTTGTGCACAAAATCTATGTTTCTTCACAGAAAGCTGTACGTTCCACTTGGATTTCTCTTGAAAATAAGGCATGCTGGGGAAAAAACTAAAGACTGTTCATGTATAATAGCATATTAAGTCCACCTCTGCTGGTACATCTGCCTTGTGACCTGGAGAAAGCAATTCCCCTCCCTATGTGGGCCTTTTGTCTTTTACATTTGGTCTGAGTACTCACACTGTACTAACCAGCACCAACCCCGAGTTAGTAAACAAGGGTTAGCCTGCATTGCAGCAAAAAACAGCTAAGACTGCATAAAAAACGTGTATTTCTCGTGCATTGAGAATAAGAGTTCTAGCCTTTCTCTCCAAAAATCCAGAAGAAAGGGCAGGAAAAGGGCACAAGGAGTTGAAACGTTCTGTGCCATTGCAGCTCATAGTGGAGAATTATATTCAGAAATACACAAAAACAATAAAACAAGTTTCTTTTAAATGGATTGGTAAGGTTCCATATTTTATAAAAAGTACTTTACAAGAAGTGTATGCACTGCAGAAGAATCCCAAGTACTTGTGGTAAAAATATAACTAATAAATTGTGAAATATATCTGTATAAAATAAGGTTGATACAAATGTATTTACATCTTTACAAAATCATTTACTTCATGCATGTGATCTCTGGAGACGAGACTGAACATTCCCTTTAATGACAAAAAATCATGCAGAAATCAGTCAGCCCCTCCTGGTGAAGGAGCTAAGAGGCCTGCCTGGCTCTAGAGGGATTTTGTTAATTATTTAAATGTTCGACCAGAACAACTGCTCCCTGGGGATTTGTGCCTTAACACAGGCTATCCAATGTTCAGCTACAAGCTGCAAATATGACACTAATGGGAAATTGTGATGCTGGCAACAACAGGACTCCTCTTCCATCAGAAAGATGCACATCTTATAGGGCCGTGGTATTTATCTCTCCTGGTATTTTCCACTGATTTTTGAAACTAGGCGTTCAGAATAGAATTTATTAAAAATGCCTTGTTAATGGAAACACATTAAAAACAATGCATTCTAAAAACCCCACAAGACTAAAGTTAAGAATACCCAGTTCCTCTAAGTAACCTTAACCTGAATTCTGCACAGGTCAGCAGGCACTGGCTCAACCTGACAGCAGCAGTGTCCCTGTTCTGAGCAGTAATGGATGTGCAAAGTGTACAGAGCTGCTGTTTCTTTATATACACATATATGTGTGTATGTATGGCCTGCTATCCCTTGAAATGACCTTCCAGGCATGACTAATCCCATGGGAAAAGAAAAACAAGAGTTCCTAAATCTGTGGCCCTTTCACAACAAACCAATCCTTGAGCCCCGAAGTTTCAGACCCAGAGAAGTCAACCCTAACCCGCATTCTTCCTCTGGGTGAATGAAATATCCTCTAAAATAAACCTCGGGACACCAGGCCAGAATGACCACACTCTTGTCCCTAAGTTTAGACAAACTGTGTCCAGAAAATTTGTACAGATTTCTGTAAGGCTCAGCCTTTTTAAAATCAGTTTGTGCCTCATGCAGACACTCGCACCAGGCACACACTGCAAGAGGGCCATGCAGAGCACAGCAGCAAAAAAGGCCTTGAAAAATGCTCAGACCTCTGCCTTGGATATATTTGTGTCGAAGCTGCGATGAGCAGGGTTTCTCGTGTGCTCTGATGTGCTCAGTCTCATGCACCAGCCACCACGAGAGCTTTTCTGGGGCTGTGTAAGATGATATTTTAGGATGGAGATACAGCAAATGACTGAGGCCTTGTTCTGTGTCCCCATAAGCCGCCCCAGGTTTATGGGTGAGGGTATTTCCCCTTCTATAAAACACTGGGAAACACCTTCTAGAAAAGCCCAGGCTCCCCCTGTTCAGTAGGAAGGAAACTTTGCCCTTTGCAGAGCGGGACAGGGAGGTGACCACTGTTAGCCCCACAGTCGTCCCTGGCCCATTCACTGCCAGTCAAACCAGAAGCAAGGTTAATGTATTTATACCTCCGTGTTTATTCTCTGAGAATCACCTTTCCATGTCTGCCCTTTGGTGGGAAGATCATTCAGCCCAAGAAAGCCATCTGAATTTTATGAGCTTTCCTGGATCTGTACCTTGGACTGAAATCAGCTTTCACTCCCCGGCGTTATTTATAGCCCAGCCACAGTAAATAGTGACTGCAAGTAGGATGGGAAAGGAAGGAAAACAACCTCACTAAAATACACGGCTCTGCTAACTCCAGGAATGGGTTGGTGGCTCTCCTCTCTCTCCTCCTCACAGAGCATCCTGGCTTGGCTCAGCTCCTCTGCCACCACATTTTCCTGCTTCCCCTGAAACCTTTTGTCAGTCTGTTAGCAAGCAGTAACTACTTTTGGATGGTTTCTTCTCACACTTCTGTGCGATGGCCACCTGTCACAGCAAAATAAAAGCTTTCTAATTCCCCAAACCTGCCAACTAACATTCCTGAGGTCTGCTGAGCAGTGAGGGACGGGCTGTACCCACTTGCAAACAGGCAAAATGGCAAAGCTTTAGCTTGAGTTAGTTGCCTTCAACTTCCCAGCCCAAAGGATCCTTCTCTGGGCTCTCCGGTGACACCAGAGGTGCAGAACCACCCAGGAGAGGAGAGAGGTCTCTGAGCATCAGAGGGAAAAGTAATTTCCTGTGGGATGCAAAGGCAGGGCAGAAATCCTGGCTGTTTTCCTGCAGTCCTGTGTTCAGCTGAAATTCATGGGACATAAAGACAACTCAATTACAAGCTGTTTTCTCTAAAGACTTTGAGACAAAGGCTGAAAAACTCCACCTCCCACTCTTCACTGTAATTACAGTAATAGAGATGACCGTAGCCATTTTTTTTTCTGATAACTCACCTGCTGTCCATACCCCTGCACCCTTGAAAGGCTTTGGGATATAATACACCCAAGATCAAAAGCGAGTCACAGCCTTTATCTTCTCTTTCAGAACAGGAGAAATTTGGGCTAAAGTCCATCTCTGCTTCACTCAGAGCTCTCATCATGGTATTTACAGGGTTACTCTGAGCAGCCTCTCGGAGTTTTGTGTCCTGTTCTCTAATGGTCCTGTAAGGAGGTGTCATTGCACAGCCTGTCACTTCAGAGCACAAATGCACTGGAATGCAGCTGGCTGTGGGATTTTCAAAGCAAGATAATCCTCATTTGCGGGCCTACTGAGCAGTCACATGCAAGTTCTGGTTTTTTCTCCAAATTCTCTGTAAAAAAATGAAGCTCCTACTCTGTCCAAAGGCCAAACTGGTTTCATCCGTCTCAAAAAAGTGACAGAAGCCTTCTTATTCTGCCCTAAGTTCCTTCCAACCAGAATAAATACATGTATCTGAAATTCCATAGGCTTTCTTTGGAACACCTCTTCCATGTCTTCTATACAGGATTTTTTCATTTTCATTTTCATTTTCCATTTTCTTCATTCTAATAATCACCAAAACTTTAAAATTACTTCCTTAATGTTCTCCTCCATATTTCTGACAGAGGCAATTATAAAACAGCTGCGGATGGAGGGACTTGTTTGGGATACTGGGATAACTTCTACTGCTAGATACATGGCTGGTATTTTCAAAAGAAGATAGAATTATCAACTTCGCTGTTGATAATTCTATCTTCTTTTGACTCTCTGTGCTAAAATTTCCAATAAACCTGATCTCTTGCGTGTTTTTCCTACTGTTCTTACAAAAGTATCTGTCATTTCTGCCTAACTCACTGTTCCCTTCCTTTACATTAAAGCCAGCATGGAAATAGCAGCAGTAGAATAATCCAAACGTGGACTTGAAAGTGGTGTTATAACACGAAAAAACTCAGCCCTTGTTCAGCATCTTTTGCAGCAATTTAAAGATAAAGGAACTGTTATGCATTCAAAATGGAAAATGAAATCTTACAGTGTTTGACACAGAGTCAACTGCTGGACCATGTAAATTACCCGTGTTGGCTTTTCCTATTAATGCATAAATCACCATGTTCACACAGAATAAATCCAATAAATCCACAAAGAGGCACAGCACGGTGCTGAGTGACCTCGGTGTCACTGCTGCACCTAAGTGCAATAATGCAAAAGGTTTCCATTCACTCATATGCATGCTCATCAAAATTAGCACCATGGAGCTCAGCCTTTGGAAAACCTTATCAGATAAAAAAATTAATAAAATGAATCAAAGAAAATTTAATGAAGAGTGGAAAAGCTCAGGAAAAGAAAGGTGAAATCTTTACCCTGCTGATATTAACATCAAAGGTAGTGCTGGTTTTCATGAAAATATATTTTACACTCTGAAGAGCTGGGAGTCATTCCCCACTGATATATCCATTTTATTCAGAGAGATTCTCAAGAGCAAAATCCTTCTTAATGCAGTGGAGTGTTTGATTTCAATGTCTTGCATTGATAGGTGCCATGTCCAAAAGCAAATCAATGAACACAGACAAATTACCTGGATGACTTTAGGCTTCGGTTCCGTGAGAGCATTGATTTGTTTGAACTTAGCTCTGCGCTTATTGCTTTGTAATTTTGAAGCCATTTTTTTTTCCTTTTTGGGCAAAACGTGCATGCTTTTCTTATCTAAATTCCTTACTCTTTCTGAAGTTGCCTTGCAAAGTAGCTTTTCCTGCCGAAATACTTTGGTCAAGTCAAAACCAGGACATCTCCACTTTCCTAACCTGATTGACTCTTACATTTGGCAGCCTTCTTTAAAAGCTGCGTTTGCTGGTGGTTTTTTCTTTAATATCCTTCAGAAGGGAAACATAATTCTGAGTCTAGTAATCTCCCCCGAGATTTGTTATCAGCTCCCTGGAGTGCTCGCTGCGAGCAGGCGGCTCTGTCGCTGCTGACACGAGCAAAGACAAATGTCCCAGGCTGACAGAGATATTCTGCGTTGTTTGTGAGCTCCCTTCTGCACGTGTAGGTCAGCCTCATCCATCACTGACGCAGGTGACAGCAGCAGAAATAATTAAAGGAGGTCTTTTGAAGATGGAATAAAGGTGCAGATTTATTGCAATGGGACAACGCATGGGAAAAAAAAAATGCCATGCCCTGCATGATTTGTAAGGAAACAGGGCTGCTTCTGTAACCAAATTATTCAAAACCAGGCAGGGGCTTTGCAGGACACCAGGGCCACTGCCAGCCTGTCCCCTCAGCAGCAGGGGAGTTGGGCAACCCAAGGAGAGAATGTTTTTACACTCCGCAGAAAGCTCTGGCTCCAATGAATGTGTTTGCCCCGAAACACTCAGGTTTCAGCAAATCACCTTTTTTTCTTTTTTTTCTGTGAAAATCACTCTGAGGGAAATGTTATTCTTTTTCCGTTTCATGCCACGCAGCCATGTCGTTAAGGATCTTCACACTCAGGAATTATTTTAGTCCCTCACCATATGAAATGTTTCCTGTTTAAAACAAAGTGGGCTGATAAGGAGAAGGCAGTGGAATATTAACACAAGTATATAATAGTCTGTAAAGTGAGATATTAGGTAACAAAGTGTAGTTACAATTGACACATGACTAAGATTTATGTAATTAGGAGATAGCAAGAAAACGTGTCTCCAAAGCCAGCACAGTGAAACACACAAGCTCCTTTCCTAACGAAATTTTGCTGCGTTTTTCCTTGCCCTTGTAACTTGCCATAACCACAAAAAACTCTCCTGACCAGGACACAGGCTGAGCACACATTAAAGTCTGGTTTACAAAGCAGAGCAGTTAAAAGCTGAGGTCTCCGTTCATATCTCACTTGTTATGCCCATAAAAACATGGTAACTCTCCCTTTCTGAGGAGAAAAACCAGAAATCTGCCTGCTGCTTTGACAGCTAATGTCAGGGTGAGCCCTGGAATCTGTCTTCTTCCTTGCCTTTTTTATTTTTAATGCAGAGAAGCTCTGGGAGAAAACTTAAAAGCTGAGAAATTAAATAATACTGAGGCACTTTTCCAATGAAAGCAATAATGAATTCAGAAAAAAATGAACCTCCTTATCTTGAAATGCTGTAAAAATATTATATAGTATTTCATAATTACCACAGTGTAATAGAAGTGTGCTGCCTATTGCTTTGAAACTACTTCAAAATGTTCACTGTTCCAAAGAAGCAGTGAAAGCTGATGCAAAATTATCACGGGCCTGTAAAATAGAAGTGTTCTCCTATTCTTCACCAAAAACCTGCATATGCCAGGAGTGCCACGAGGCACATTTTGTGCAGGAATACGAAGCTGTGCACAAGCTCCAGCAACCCAGGAGCCTCCCCTGAAGCAGAAGCTGCTCAGCCTGGGTCCCACTTCTTTGGCTGCAGGCTGAGCGTCCACAGCACCCAGACCCTGGGGGCAGGGGTGAAGGGAAATCGCGTGTGCACCAACACTGAGTGTCTGACTCACGGCAGAAACAGCAGCAGCATCTCAGACATTCCCTTTTCTACGTCCGTACAGCAGAGGAGTCCTGAGAGGTAAAACGGGGTCAAACAAAAAGTTTCGGTGTCACCCACTCTGTTACAGTTTGGGTGTTTATGCCACTGATAATAATGAGCAATGCTCAAGCCCTCCTGGCTGTGGTGAGTGTTTTTATTCGGAAAAATCCCCTTGAAGAACACCTTGCTGTCTGAATAGAGCATCCTGCATTTCAGATGGTGCTCAGATCCTCGCACAAATCTGTTCTGCAGCCACAGAGCAGTCTCCAAGGAAATGTTTGACTCTGTACCAGCGAGTTCTGTGCTTGCAGGGAAGGGATCTGCTGTGCCTGAGGAATGGTCAAGCATGATGATGGTCCTTCAGGTGATGTTTTAAGCATTTAGAGCTGGGTCACTGTTGATTTAAAAGGTGTGGAAGATATCTAAAATATTCTGTGATAGACAGATTAATAAGGAACTCATAGTAGCTTATGCAGCAAAATCCTGTGCTAGCTGTTATTTTCTCAACTCTGGTGGCTCCGTGCCCAGATGTATTTTGGTGCTGCTGGGAGGTGATAAAGGCAAGCATTACCAAGTCCTTTCAAGTCTTGACTAAACCACAACCCCCCAGAACTGAATTATTATGATTTAATTCCAGTATATGATAGCACTTAAGTCATGGGATTGGTGTTAGATCTATGAATAATGCAAGTTTATTTAAAGGAATGGAAGCAGACCAGATTATTTAAAAGATACTGACTGCCAGGGCTGAATATAAATTTTTCCAAATGTCTTCATCTGTTAACAGAGCTGTAACCAGAAGCACAAGGAAATACGAGCTTTGTTATGTATTATGAATGACAGAGGAGTGGCAGTTTGTCAGCACGGAGCTGATCTCCTACCCCAGCAGAAGCAGTGGGAGATGCTGCTGCAGACATCACGAGCGGACAGTTTGCTATAAATAAGAAACTCTGTATTTATAAACTGCAGACCAAAGTGACTCGTTCAGCTGAGCATCTTTTGGTTTCTTTACCAAAGTACAAGCAATTTGAACCACAGTCATCACTGGATTTTTTCCTTGGTGTTGATTCAATCAGACACTTTTGCTCTGATTGAAACTGGCAGTTTTGTTCTGGAGAGGCATTGATTGAACTTTATTAATCAGAAGTGCACAGTTCAGACCTGCAGATGTGGGACAAGTACCCTACTTTATACTGTGTTTTGTAGACATGGGCTGAACCATGGGAATGAACAGGGAGACCTGGCTGAACACCAGGGTGAACTGAATCCATCTGACCCTAAACAATTCCTGCATTCAAGATGAAATTTTAAGTGAGGGATGGCAAAACAGTTTAATTTTTTTAGAGCAGGATATTTTCTCAATACCATATCACAGCTCTTTGGGGATGTTTTGATATTACTGTAGGGAACAAGAACTGTCATGTGATATGTATCAGAGTATTGGCATATTTCTGTTCAATATATGTGATTTCGGATGATCCTTTTGGCCTTTATTCCACTGCTTGTAATAATCAGTCACTGTGTATAAATATTTTATTTTCACCGAGAAATTGGCTACAATGAGGAAAGCATTCCTGTTGCTTCTGTCTGCATTTCCTTGCTGCTCTGCAATATCTTTCCATCCTCTGTTTAGCATCCTGCAGTTCTGAAGGAAATGCCAGGGGTATTCTTGTACAGGAGCATGCTCTTACTACTGATTTCATTTTAACTATTACATTGCTGTTCCAGAAAAAATGGGGAATGAAGAGGGATTTCCTTCTCACATCTTTTGCACCTTCCCTAAAGAGCTGCCATACTCACTCCTCCTTCCTGCACCGGGGAAGGAAATACTTGGCAGGAGCAGCAACAGGAAGCACACGAGGTCCCTTTTTTGTGAAAGCAAGTGGGGGATTGGAAAGAGACAGGACCAGGAGTTTAAAAAATTAACAGCTTCCAGGGCAAAGCAGGGAGTTTGTGCTTCCTGGGAGCGCTACCAGTGCTGGGACCCCAGCTGAACACCAGCGTTTGCTGGAAATGTCCCATCAGGACAGCGGTTAATGGGGCTCTCTGCCCTGGCCCGGCTGTTCTAAGGAAAGACACGGATGGAAAACCTGTCATTCCCACCTGTGGGCTGCTGTGACCATCCCGGCAGGGCCAGGCTGGGCGGAGCTCTGAGCAGCCTGCCCCAGTGGAGTCATTCTTTGTTATTCTTTGAAAGATCTTTTATTAATGAAGCCCAGCTGAAGGGGAGCAAAATATGATTTTTTTTTTTTGAATCACATGATTCATCGAAAATAAGGTAAAAAAAAATCTCATTCTTGCTACTGATTCTTTAGGCAAGTTCCTGGGGTTTTTTTCCAGATGATTACATAATCTTCCTCTGGGTAATACACTATTTCTGACTCCTAAAATAAACCTCGACTTCCTCAAGTTTTATTTGGTGGCTATTTTTGCTGACTTGGAATTTCATTAACAGCTGATCAGCCTATCCCTTGAAACAGTTCTCCAGCTGAGATACAAATTGATAGCTGCCTTCCTAAAAATGAGTGCACTTCAATGAAATGGATCTTTTTGTACACACCAAGTCTGTTCTGTGTCTAATGCAAATATCAGACCTGAGCTCTAATTCTGCCTTTGCCTGCATGACACTGACAGGAGAGCTAAATCCAGGTGGAGGGGACAAAACGTGGACATTGCTCTTTCAGAAGAGCAGAGCAGAATTTGCAAGAGGTGAGAGAACTCTACTGAAACAACTTTGAGATGAGGGGTGAGTTTGAGAGAGAAGGGAAACCTTCCTGACTGTAGAATCATTTGGAAACGAGGGTAGGCATTGCCAATGCATGACAAACAGCCCTGCCAGCCGGGAACTGAGAATGTTGCAGAGAGAAAAACACTCTGGTTGTGCTCAGTCTCCGTTTTTACACCCGAAATCCTGCATGCAGCAATGATAGCAGCAGGGTGCAAGGCCACGAACGTGCCCGGGATTTTGGATGGAGTCCTTGCAAATACTGAGGGTGAGAAGCTGAAATGATTGCTGCGATCACCACCAGGTGTGTTCGGCTGTCCTAGAAGCTGAAATGATTGCTGCAATGACCACCAGGTGTGTTCAGCTGTTTTACAGTTTGTCTGATCGGTTCTCACCTCTCTGTTGTTGCCGGGGCTGTGCTTGCACCTGCCCCTCGTTCGGGCCAGCTCACCGAGGCAAAACCACGCTGGTGCCAAGGCAGAGGCACAAAGGTCAGTGCCTGGCTCTGGCATCAAGCACTTCTGTGTTCACATCATGGGAACAATACCAAAGATCTTCTGGGAATGTTAGAAAAGAAGAAAGGAAAATATTGCAAGTAGTTTATGCTGCTGTCCCGCAATTTTGAACATTTTGTGGAGAGGGGAAATAAAAAAAATAAAAAAGAGAAGATTCATTGAACATCAATATCCATAATGGTGTCTTGGCCTGAATCTTCTTGTCTCATGGATAATTCCAGATCCACTGCTGGCATCAGGATGGTGCTGCCATGGCTCTGCCTGCAGGGACCCCCTTCCCTCCCCAGCCACGTGTCCTCTTTCCCAGCCACTCTGCGTTTGTGTTTGTGGAACCCCGCGGTGCCCGCGATGCCCTCGGTGAGCTCCACCCCAGCCTGGCCACAGCGAGGCAAGGAAAAGCATCGCCCTGATGGCCACGCTGACTGCACTGCCTTGAAATGCATCCTTCTTAAAGTTACGTAAGCAGAGAGATCTTGTAGGAGGACTGGAAATAATAAGCTGTTAGGATGATTTGCTGGAGCGACTCTTCACCTCGGCTCCCACGGAAACACAGAAATAAAAGTCCAATTTCCTCTGTAGATAGAGATCATTGAGGGCAGAAAAATTACAGAATGAAAAGAAACATTTCCCTTTGGTATTTGCTGCCAGCAAAAGCGGTGCTGAAGAAGATACACACTGATAGCCACAAGGGTGTAAGGTCAAAATCGGGTGAAAACTTCAGTCAGCAGAGGGGCGATGTAGCACAAAAGGAGAAACCTGTTTGCAAGTTGTGAGGATGGGAAGAAAATGCCTGGTTTGTACAAATAGGACGGAAAGGGAAAAGCTGAAAATCCTCTTCTTTAGACAACAGTGAAGTTCGAGAATTACACATTCAATAGATTGGAAATAACTATTAAAGTTTGTAAACAGCTCATATTTCCAGAATATCCATAATATCTGTTCAGAGCTTCTAAATAGTGATATCTACTAATTAGCTAAAATTAGGACAAGTTTAATATTTATATTCACATGCTCATAGATGTTAATTTTTTTTGAAAGATACATTGACCAATCCAATTTCTATATAAAGACTGAAGGGCCACTGATAATGCCATACACCATTTGCTGACATATTCCATTCTTGGAGAGCTATAGCAGACACAAAGGGTTGCATCCTAAATGTTATTAATTGCAAAAGAGGTGACTTATTCATTGGTGTAATAAAATCATCGTTGATAACAGTGCCTCGGAGAAACAGCCACATTGTGAGTACCTCCTGCTGTCTTTTCCTTGGTGCAGACAGGTACATTTGTGTCAGAGCTCACAGAACTGGAATTTCTTCTGCCCTTACTCTGAATTTAGAGTCTGCCCAGGAACTGAGCTGGGAATTGGCCACTGCTGGGCGCTGCAATGTGCTCATAAAACAGCAGCGAAATGGGCAGGGCAGCAGTGCTGCTCACCCCAGCAGCTTCACAAAACTTAACCCGTGCTTTATTGTCTTCTTGGCAAACAACTGAAGGGCCAGAGCAAATCTGGAACCTGCAGAACCCTCCAGGTGAATGGCACTGCCACCGGACCATTTTATCAGGCTGGGGATCAGGCTTTAATTTCTCCTCCATAACTTGGTTCATTTGTCCTGAGTGGTGAGTTTTTGCCAGCTCATCCTCAGCTGACCGAGCATTAGGCAGAGCACCCCGGTCAAACCCGCACAGGAGAGCCTGCACTGGTGCTGCTTTGTTGTTGTTATCAGCACGGCAATACCACCACCAGAGGTCACCGACCCCTCGCGTTGCCTCCTCAGCTGCTTTGGAGGCAGGAGGTGGCTCCAGAAGAGAAGGGAAGGTGACTGTGGAGGCTCCTACATTGAATCACTCAGAATGCGGTCACAGCGCCACTGTACTTAATTCAGAAACGTCCCAGAAGTTTTGTATGTACATATACAGCACTGTCTAATTCCAAAGACCATTTTTATTTCATACATTTACCCTTCCTTTCTTGGCTACCTACCAGGAACAAAGACCATGCTCTTAAATTAATTTTACTTTGATGGGGGGTGTGGGAGCAGATGTTGAAAGCAGAATATTCTTCTTTGATGTTCTAAAGTCCTACAATTTTCTGATGAATCCTGAGTTTTCTTCCTGATGTAGTTTTTTTTCATTCTCAAGGAGTCATTTTCATGGGCACATTTCTTGCCACTGAAGTAAGTTTAAAACGTGGCAACATAGTCCTTAAAAACTTTCTGAGCAAGGTTTATCTGCGGAATCCTTAGGAGAAGGCTTGATTTCAGTGAATATTTCAGGTTTTAATGGCAGTGAAAGAGAAGGTACTCCATTCTTCTTCCATCACAAATCACATTTATTGTCACCTGGAAACTGCCTTGTGTTCCTGTGGCAGGAATCTATTCAGCACCTGGCATTGCAGAGTTCATCCTGAGAGAGCTGACAGAAAAAGCCCTTGGAAACACCTGCCAGGCTACAGACCCAGTGGCTTCACTGGGGAATGTGATTTTCCCTTCACACAAATGTACCGAGATAAGGAGCACAGCAAATCACCATTTGCAGTTCCAGCTGACACATTTCAGCAGCACCAGCTCGTGGTCCATTCCCTATTCCTCCCACGCAGCAGCTTTCCTGGCGATCACCCTTCCCACGCCCACCCAGCTTTACCTAATTGCGCGTGTTTAGGACAAGCACACGAGGACTGGGAGTTCCTGGTCCCTCCTGTGGGCACCCAGAGGCTGCCTCGGGAAGACGCCGGGGAGAGCGGTGCCCTCTGGTCACTTTGTTCCCAGGAAGATTTTGGACTTGGCTTTGAACCAGTGGTGGTGGGACTCCACATGACAAATCCTTCCTAGCAGGAACGTGGCAGGAATGCAGAAAACCCTGCTGCAGCCCTGAGGACTGAAGGAGCTCCAGGACTTGTCCCCGTAGGAGGAAATGGTGTTTATGGAGTTTGCGGCTGCTTATAAAATCCTGCTGGTGTTAGTGGCATCAAACCTCTAGCGATAAAATGCACCATGCGATAAAACCTGGAGCCAAGAGTGATAAAGTTCTACGGCTTGTCCAACTGACTGACAAGCTTTTTTGCTCCCATCTGCTCTCCACTAAATGGGAAAAATGAGTTCACTGCCTGAGCAGGGTTTGGGTCCTCTCAACTTTCTCTACTGGCTGATGATGTCTCTGCAATGTCCCCTTGGGATTGCTTTCTCCTGAATGCTCTGTTGGATACATTGGCTTTTTCTGTAGACAGTTGGTAAGGAGAGACACCAGCTGACACCTGCATGAGAAAAACACCACTAAATGCTAAATTTTTTCAGGGCAGCAGGATGATAGGTCTTGATTCCAATTTTTACTTCTAAAGGAATCCTGAGCCATCCCAATTCTGGCTTCTGGCACTGCTTTCAACACCTGATTAAAGGACTGAGTTACAATTTATTGTCTGAGTGAAGATGAGGTTTTTCTTATCCTGTGTCTGTGAAACGATTGTGTTGCCTGTGAGCCGTCCTGGCTCCCAGAGGAAGTGAGACCAGCCCCTGCCCCTCAGGCAGTGTCCAAGCTGGACACAGTCACAGCAGAGCAGCTGTGTGTCACAGCCACAGCCAAGGACAGCCAGAGGGATGACAATTTCTGGTGTCTCTGGACGTTATTGCAGCACTGGAACTGAAACAGGAGCTCAGTGTCTCTCCCGCTGCCCGTGCTGTGCCGCTGCTGGTTTCACTGGGACAAAGCCACTTCTCCTCTGTGAATTGCTGCCGAGGCTCTTGTCAGCGTTTTTGCACTCATGGCACAGGACATAAAAATGTTCTTCTCTCCTTATTTCCTTACACCCTAATATATGCAGCTGTAACAGTACATATTATGCTTATTTATGCACATGAAAGATCTCTGCATTAAGAAGCATCTAGAACATCCCTGTCTCCCGTGGCTGCGGCGTTCCAGCTGGGCACCATCTGTTTCCCCTCTGTGAAAACCTCATGGGCTCTTTTCTTCAATTGCACATCATTGCTTTAGCTGGAAACAGAATCTAACCCAGCAGGCTGGAGTTAAATTACTCCAAAGGGTAGATCTGTCTCTCTGATCACCAGCACCACTGCTAGCCCGGCACAGCTGCACTCCCTGGTGCATGTGGGTGACAGCAAAGTGACCACCAGCCATCAGATCGCAGGGTGAGGCCACAGGCAAGGGTGGGGACAGCGGAGGGGTGGCTCGAAACGCTCACAGGTTTTGTGCCAACATCACAAGCAGGTCCCTGCTCCCTCCATCCCCGCTCCCTGCAGCCCCAGGAGAGCAAACGCCTTCCCTGGGATAACCCCTCGGAGATGGAAAGGGACTTGTTGCCGTTTCAGAGTCTGGGAAATCGCAGCAGCGATGTTTGCTTGTTTCCCTTCCCAAGCAGGGATGTGTGAATCGCCTGTTTTCACCTCTGAAACAAACAGGGGAGAGGGCAATCAAGCACCAGTTTAAACCTGATTTTTCAAAGCTAGCTGTTAAAAAGTTTTCTGACTGAGTGGCAAACCATGAATAGAAGCAAGGCAGAGAAGGAAATAGGAAGAAGGAAATCATGACGCACTGTCTGAATCCTGAAAAACAATTTGGGTAACTCTGCTTCCTCAAAAGTACATGCAATTTCTTCAGGAGCACTTTGGAAAGCTGTGCTGTGATGTGTGCCCATAGGTGTCAACATGCATATTATTTTGAAAATGAATTCACAGAATTGACTACATCATGCTGAGCCGGGAAATAAAATTCTGGTTTTTCTTTGCTGCTGGCTCAAATTCGGCTGGAATGATTTGGACCCTGCTCTCAATAGCACCGAACAAGCTCTGCTGGAGAGCAGCCAGCCTTGGTCTGAGTTTCTGTTAGGTGCAGAAATTGGCATCCCAATGTATGTTGGCTCAATTGGAAGGAAGAATAATCATAATAATAATAATAATAAAAAAGTCATGGTTTTGCTGGAAGGCATCACACTGTGACAGAGCATGATTCCAGAGAACAACCCAAGGTCATGCAAGAAGTTTCAGAGCTCTTCCTCCCCTCCCTTTGGATGCATGCAGAAATACATGTGTAGTGTTAGTAAGAAGAGAGGCTAACACATCAAAACTTAGGGGAAAAAGGAAAAAATAGAAAATAATGAGAACTATATATAATCTCAAAGTCAATCGCTTCCCAGCTGCTGTTTGCTTCATTGTCCAGCACTCAGTAGTTCACACATCGACACCCTGAGCTTAGCACTTGGAAAGGATGAAATAAAGAGCTCTATCACAGGGTCCTCTGGCAGGACAGCTCTGCCCCGGGACAGGGGCTGAGGGGACAGAAGTGCAGTTCCTCAGGGGACGTTTGCGGATGCAGAGCGGCGCTAACCCCTCACTCTTACCCCATTAAACGCTTGCAGTGATGGGGGTTTGTTCCAGCTGCCGAATCCCTCGTCCAGCCCGGATCAGCAGAGCGTGTGGAACAGCACAGCTGGCACAGAGGGATCTTTGTCCCCACCCGTGCCAGGGAAGGGCTGTGGCAGGGTGGCAAAGCCCCGGCTTCACCCCCCGTGCTACTCCGGCTCCAGGCATCCGCAAAAGGCCAGACCCTCCCAGCCCATCCCTCTGCTGTGGCACTGGAGTCCTGAAATTAAACAAATTAAAATTCAAAAGCAAGAAGAAATCCAACACGTGTGCCCTGGGTGTATCCAGGAGTATCAATACTTTATCTGCTGTGTCTGCTGGGCTGGGAAATAGTGACAAGCAAAGGCAGATTAAACATTTCCCCACCTCAGGAGTCTTCATCCAGCTGAGGCAGCAGGAAATAGAGGAGCTGAGACACAAACACTCCGCCTGCTTGTAGCAGCTCGAGCTCAATTCCTCTGGGTTTCACGGCAGGTTTCCTCTCTCCAGCTGTTTAACAGGCATGCCTGATAAAACCCAGCCATTCCAGGTACACTGCACACACCATTGCCTGCTCTATGACCCTGCCGCCACACGGAGCCCGCTGCAGCAAACACAGGAATTCAGAAATAGGTGCACAAAAAGGGGAACACGTACCGAATCTTAAAGCCTTGGAGCTGTGAGTCCGTCCTGTTGCTTTTATAGGACAGCACATTTCTCTGAGCTGCCTTTTATGTTCCTGTGATTCACCACGCTGCTGATAAATGTGTCCTTGTTACCTGTCTGCCTTACACATGGCAAAAATTTATGGCCTCTTGCCATCTGTTTCAATTAAGAAACTTATATATAGATTTGGGTGTCTTGCCCAGTGAAATACTTTCGGAAAGAGAATTTTATAGTCTGATAATGGGCCAGGTCTCCAGCTGGCACTCATCCACACGCTTCCAGTAGTGCCGCTTGATTTACAGCAGCCGAGCAGGCAGGTAGGTAACATCACAACAGTAAATCCAAAATGTTATTCATCTCAGCAAACCCTTTTAATTGCGACACTGCTGACAGATGCTTGCAGCAGATTACAAAATAATCTTCAACTCCTGTTCATGTTGAAACTAATTATTTTAGTGAGACATTTTTGCAGTTCAAGCAGATATGTTTGGCTCTATTCACTCAACACAGACTGCAGATAATGGCTCCAGTATATCAAATATACCTTCCCATTTTGCATGGCTGTGAGAGATGTGTCACTCACAGCTTTCTGGGAAGGGCTTTCTGAGGTCATCCCGGTGGCAGTAGAGTATTCATGAAGTTAAAACAAATAAAACTAGAACAACTTAACACGTGACAGCCCTACAGATAATTGCACACTCCTCTACCTCAATCAGAAAGCTGCACTTCAGCCAGGAGGGGATAAACGCTGCATAATTTAACATCAGCTACGCCACTAGTGCCACCTACAGCATCCAGCTCAGAGAAACCACCCAGACTCCCAGCTGGCTCAGGTGTGCAAACATTTCCAGACCACTTTTATTTGGCATCCAACCAGTCAAGAGGACATTTTAATAGAGAAAATATGTATTTGTGCAAAACAAGCACAAAATACTATTTCGCAACGTGCAATTCAGACTCATATCTCAAAAAATAAATGTTTCTGGCAAATGTCAATGGCACATTAGGAAACCAGACAACATGTACAACCAGTCCTGACTGATGAACGGCTTTTATTGTTGTATCTGTTTTGTTTGGTTTGTGCTTGTCACCACTGGACAAGTTGTTTTTTTAAATGGTGTCGTTTTTCCTTCTCCTGGTGCTGGAGCAGCTCTTCCATCAGTTATCTACAGCTGCACGAGGCACTTTCAGCCTCAGCACGGCTCGGGACACTGCACACCTGCAATTCACAAGTGCCACACTGATGGCTACCCTGGGAAACACCTTTATTCCAGGCTGGCCAGTAATGTGCCACTGGGACCAGTTCCCACAGCCCGGTAAGCGTTAACCCTCCATGAGCCTTGCCATTTCCAAGAATATCTCCTGGGCTGGCTGATGCATTTTCTGCAGCGCTCACAAGGCAATCTGTCTTTTCCATGTCATTTTTCCAAGCATCCCGGGGAAATATCGTGTTGCCTCCTCTCTGGATTTTGTGCTGCGTCATTTCCTGGTCACTGCACACCTGCTGATGTCTGCTCCCCCAAAAGGCTGACTGCAGCTACAGATCCTGGTGAGGTGAAGAGAAACAGATCCCTCTGCACAGCTCAAAGCCTTGGCAAACAAAGATTATCAAAAATAGAAACTCTTCTCACCTGGAAACACACATTGAATGAGAGCTTGTAGACAGGATCGTATCAGGTGATTAAGGAATTAATTAATTTTGTTTAATAAAGAATACTTCTGTACCTTACATTTAACTACTTTCTTTTAAAAATAACCACCTCTTGTTTACCTTTCCATGACTGTTTCTCTTCTTTTTTGACACCTCAAAGAAAGAGCCTCAAAATATGGGAAAAAATAGCTCACTGCCACCCTTACTTTTTAAATAGAGAGCACTGCTGAGGCTCGGGCTCAGAGAACCAATATGTTTATGCTTGTGTGATTCGAAGCAGAGAAGCAAAGGGAACCCTTGTGTCCCCAGGAGCTGTGTCCCTGCTTTCCCACCCTTGCCTGAGGAGCCCCCAGGACCTGCGGGGTCCTGGCTGCAGCCGGGGCGTGCTCCAAGCCCAGCTCTTCCTGAGTGAGGTTATTGGTGCAGGCAAAGCCTGTGGCCCTGCCTGTCCTGCACCAGAGTACCCAGGAGAGTGGGAATTCACCTGCAGGACAGGCTGCTGAACGGGGCACAGGTGGCTGAGCACAGGACGTTCGTCACCCTGACAGGAGCGTTCTCCTGCCCACTCAGGGTCCGACCACACAGCCCAGGGACAGAGAGTCACAGGCAGAGGCTTCTCAAACTCCTCAGCCAGACGCACAGCCGATGGGTGCTGTCTGTGAGGGAGTGCTGAATTTGTGTGTGAAGCCACAGAGGAGCTTAATTATGATCCCTTCATGCAAATATGGATTCTAAACCACCAGGGCCATGTGGGGGTTCAAAAGCATCTCTCAGTGCGAGGTGGCACTCGGAGAGGGAAATGGAAAGGACGGTAAATCTGACATGCTCTGACTCTGCACCAGAGAGCTCTTTCACCCCGTTCTTCTGTCCCCTTAGCAATTAAACCAATTCTGAGTGGTAGACTGATGACTGGCTGGCTGACTTCCCTCCTGCCTTCCTCTGCCTCTCTTGCTTGTTGAGAAGGTTCGAAACACCCTGGGCTGCTCCTTCGTTTATCACAGGTTCAAACGCTGGTTTTCATCAATCAGGATGGGAGCCAGGGTGATCGCTCCTCTTCCAATCTGCCTTCCTGCTCCACCGTTCGGTACAAAAACTCCTGTCCCCTGAGTATGGTTTCACCTCTCAGCTGCTCTTAAAAGTTTTTGTGCTCCAAACCATTTTGTAAATTGTACTGATTAGTTCAAATCCCACCATGGCCTGTTAATAGTGACTCTAATAGATGTTGGCAGATTTAGTGAGCAATCCAAATATATTCAGATTAAGAGCAGAGGGTGCTTAGGCTTGGTGAGCAATGTTTGTTCCCTGGTAGTTTCAGAAGGTTTGTGTGGTGAAGAAGAGCAAGTTCATGGCAGAGCAGAGCTAATGCAGTCCGCAAGTGACAGCTCATGACATGGATTTCAATATCTTAATTGCTGTGACTGTTTGCAAGAGAAAAAAAATAATCGTTCAGCTGCCTTGAGCCTTATTTCAACCTTCAGAGGCTTCCCATCCTCACTTAGGGCTGCTTGGCATTTCCCAGGAGTCAGCTGTGCCCTGGGCTACAGGGCTCGGGAGAATCAGGCAGGCTGTGAATCTCCATCTGGTTTGGGATCTCAAAGCGTTTTGCAGCCCGTGTAGCTCAGAACAGAAATCCCTAATGAACAATGGAGCCCATGCGCATCTCTGCAGAAAACAAGGGACTCAGGAGTGCAGGAAGCATTTTGAGAGGATGAGAAGATCCACAGAGGACTGGGCACAGATGTGGGCACCTCTCTGGCTGGAGAATGTGCCCAGCCCAGGGGATGAGTGGCAGCACTTGGGACCAAGGAGCCACAAGGGCCTGGCTTCTCCTTCCCACTGTTAGCCACAGCTCTGACTGGTTTGGGTCACACTGTGCTTCATTTGCGTGATCTGAGCGTGAAAGAGGCTTGAGGAAATAAACAGCACTAATAAAAAGACAAGAGTGACCTTTTAAAATGAGTAACTATATTTAATTTAAAATACTGTTTGCATTTCTGTGGGCTGGGATTAAGAACATTTATTTCCACTGGAACTGCATGCAACAGAAACACTGAGAAGAGCTGCAGTGTGTGAGTAAATGTATTGAGAAATTCTGACCGGGGAAGAGCAATTCCCCATCCCCCTGGGAGCCACCAAAAATACAGCATCAATAAACTGCATATGAAACACCTACCCAGCTATGTTAAAATACAAAACTGCAAAAAGCTATTCTGATAATTATTTCTAACACTGTAACATTATACTTGATCACAAAGGATTGTGTTTTATCAAATACATAGTGAAGTAATCCTTTACCAAACGTGCAGAACAGTTACAGTCCTTTTCCCTCTCTCCTCATCACAGATGACGAGTTAAAAGGTGTGGTATCACAAATTATTGTCGTGTTCCCAAAGACATAATAATACATTGCAAATTTCCACATCAGTGATCTTTAGGTCTCCTCCTAGAATATGCAGGAGCACAAAGCCAAGGAGCTGGGCTGTTTCCACAGGGCATTTTCTGCACACCACTCTGTTAATGATGCAAAGCTTAGCAACCGGCCCCACAGGGCTGTGCTGTCTGTAAATGAACACAGGACTGTACCAGCATCAGAAACTTCCAACAGATCAATCTTAGCTGAGACAGCATAATCAGTGCAGCCCAAATCTTGTGCCACTCCTGTGTACGGAGGCTCTCTTCTCCTATTGCTGGCACTGTTTTCCTGCTGAAGTAGGGAATATTTATGGTTCTTCCTCCAAGTGCAAATCAAAAGCTATAAATAGCAGCTTGTCCCAACGTATGTGGAAGGAGGGTTCATAGTTTCTGTTCCACATCGTCTCTAAACCCCCAAGCAGTAAATGTAAATTAGAAATATTAACACTGAGAAATAAAAGGGCTTTCTTGACACAAGCAGAAATCCTTCTTCATCTTTGTTGTGTTACCTCCTGGCACAATTTCTACCACTTAAAATCCTGTGGAAAACCTGAGTGGTCTGGAAACAAATGGGCTGTGCAAAACTGAAAAGGCTGGATTCACTGTCCTGAATTATGGATGGATAATCAGCCACAAAAGAGCATTGTCTGCAGCTGCACTGGAATTACGTCTGATCGCTCCCTCCCCTACCAAATATAAAATTCAGATTCTGTTCAGATTAGAGGGATCATTATAAATACTGAATGTATTTCTTTTATCCCGCATTAAAAGATACTTTTTTTCCCTCTGCGATTCATAACTACTATAAAATTCATTTTCCTGTTCTAGCACCTTACAGCTGCTTTGCACCAGCTCTCTGATGGACAACACCACAAGACTGAGACCAGGGAAGTCCTTAGCCCCCTTTTATGCTGATGCATAGTTTTGGACGATCCAAACTTCACACTGATTAAATATTTTAACAAAGGCATCAGCATCCATTGGTTACAGATTATGTAACTTTTTTATTAATCAGTACTCAACCCCTGATTGCTAGTTTTTATCTCTCATTTCTCATGCTAATCAGTCTGCATGCACAGCTCTTCCCTCCATTTGGCTCTGGGGTCTGCATGAGTGGGTGGTCAGTGGGGTGGTGGTTGTGGTCTCCCCTGCCAGGATGACCTCTCCCCAAGTTGCTGCTCAGTTCTGCTGACTTCACTCCTGGTGGCTCTGCTCCAGACAGCCCATTCATCTTGGGATTGTCTTCCCTTTTCCTTAAAACAAGAGATTAGCCAAGCGCTCAAGGTTCACAATGCAATTACTTAATCATAACTGTCCAGCTATTGCTGCTGATTAATAACTGGGAAAAAAATATTGTGAAGTTTGGTTCAGATCTTGAGGGACTCTTTGACCAGATATCACAGGAGCACCAAAGCCTGAAAACTCCACTAGAAGACATCCACAGGTTGTGCAATACCCTGGTTAATTAGTGTTTGTAAAGCACTTTCTGGAGGAAAAAAAGTGCCAAGTGCAATCAATATTATCAACAGTATTTTCTTTCATCAAGTCCTTGCCAATAATCCTCTCAGTTTTGTTTTCAGGGTTAAATTAAGCACTTTTGTAGTTCTGTTGGGAACAGCCAAGCAATTATTGCTTTTCAGCTCAATCCTTCCAGGTTTGCTTTGATTTTATCTGGGCTTTGTTTTATAGCCAGCTCCTTTCTGTATTAAAAGAGCAGCTGAAGCTGATGACCTTTCCCTGGCTTATCCATATTTAAGACAGTGGAGAGAAGTGACTGAGAAAGGCATTTAATTAATAGGACTTTATAGAGGATTGAGAACAAAGTTGGAATGCAAGAATAAGTTCAAACCCAGACACAAGAGGGATGGAGTTACTGAAGATAAAGGTGATCTCTTTTCTAGAGAAGAGATTGATGGGGTTTTTTTCCAAAACCTGATGCACAACACCTCATTTTTGTGTGTTTGATGAAGAGCTTAATGAAGAAATATTAGTTAAGGCAGAGAAGGGGCTCAGCATAGAGAGGGGACCCACTTACAAGGTAAACGTTAAGACTCTGGTAAGGAGAAACTTCTGGGCTGAAGAAAGGATCTGCTGAAGTTTCCTATGGCTCAAGCTTAGAAATACTTATTTCATATTTTGGTTTTGTGCAATACTTCCTCTCCAAAAAGAAGAAGAAGAAAAAAGAAGCTGGTGAGAAAGAACTTGCTTCAGTTGCTGACAGGACGTGCTGACAAGAATCAGAATATGCTACAGGAAGAAACAGATAATTTTGAGAAATACAGTCTAAGAAATGAGTTTAATTGCCCAGAGCAACCCAGAGAGGAAGATAATACACTTAGGAACTGCTAACCAAATTTTCTGATTTAATTAAGGTTATCATCAGTGGGAACTCATGAGAAAGGGAAAGACATGAACATCGTAAAAGTACCAATGAGCAAATATAAACTACCTTTGTGAAGTTTCTTTTCAGTATATTTTTTGCCTTCAAATTGCTTAGAGTGTATGAAAATGTGATTCTCCAGTACTTATAAATCAAAATAACTTCTTTTTAATATCTCATTATCCTTCTGGTGCTTCATTCATGTGTCACAGGCTTTATATACTGATTGTGTAGTTCATATATCCTTCCCTTTGTTAACTTCAGTTTGGAAATTGAGATAAATATACTGTTAAGTAACTGAAGGGAGAGAATTAAGAAAAATGAGAAAACTTGGAAGAAAAAAAACAGGAGAAAAGACAGGAGCTAGCAGGTCAGGTCTGCATTTTCACTCAGGCCTGTGTGCATCACGTAAGAGTCATTCAAAAGAGTGAATGACTCAAAGAAGTGCAGGTGACCGCACTGTTGTGTTGTCTTGTTGTGAGCTCGGGAGGTTAAATTGCTCGTCTGAGTTTTGAATTTTGCTTACAGAAGGGATCTAAGTGTATTTTTTATGTTCCTCACCAACTACCTTGTTCTGAGTGTTGTAAAAGAGTAGTACTTGATGTTCTAGTAAATAAAATGCTCTAGAATTTAATTAAAAGTATCCCCCACAGCCAATCAAGGGGCTGTCCGAGTCATAATAAATATGAAGCAATAGAACTGAAGTGCCTGGCTGTCATGGTTCAACCCAGATGGCCACCAAGTACCAGGCAGCTGCCTGCTCACTGGTGCGGTGGGAAGGAGCATCAGAAAAAGGTAAAACCTGTGGGCTGACATTCAAACCATTAATAATTGAAATAGAGAAAAATACATTAACAACATTAAGAATGATGATGTAAAGGGAGATAACAAAAAGAAAGACAGCACATGAAACAGGCAGAAAGCTAATCAATAGCAAGACATTTTCTCTGCATTTATTCCTAGAATTGTTTGGGCTCCCATGAAGCACCTGGTGTCTACACCTCTGACAGATGGTTATCACACTGTCTTGGGCACAGTCAACACCATCACACAGGCAAACACACACAATTTAAGAGCCCTTTCTATTTGGTTCATAACTTTATTTTTGGAACAAAATTAGAACTTTGTCAGCCTGAAAACAGCACAATAAAACCAACATCATTACTCTTTCCCTGCTTGGTGAAAGCTTTATGGCTCACACAGCATGTCTAATCCTTTATGTCCTGTCGCTATGATGCATCTAATGAATAATCTCCCTTTCTCCTCTATAATTCTCTTGACAGCCAAATAATATATTTTTTAAATCACACAATTTCTTAAGCAGTGTTTTGTCTCCCTTATGCCCACCATACTTTGGCAGTTAAAACCTCTTCTCTGTTTCAATACCTTCCTTTCCCACCCAAATACTCCCTTGCCTCCCCAACACTGCCAATCAGCCACTTGTCTGCCTCCAGAAAAGCCTTTTGCTGGCAGCCTTGCTGCTTGCTCCTGCTCTTGCTCCTGGGGCGGGACGTGCCTTCTCCAGAAACCGTCTGCAGACTGACGCCCGCAGCCCAATGGCATCGAGACAAAGCCACGTTAATTCTCATTCCTGTGCAGCCCAGGTGTTCAGCAGAACTGAGTCCCTGCAGGACAGAGTCACCAGCAGTGAGGAGGAGTGCCACAAGGTTAAAAGCAGAATATTCAAGTCTTCTCAGACAACTGACAGCTTTCTTCTGCTACAGGTAGTGGAGTAACTAAGAAAAGAGGGATTGGTTGGGGTTTTATGGGCCAGGTACACAGAGAACAATTTCTGTGAAGATTGCTTTTAATCAGTCACTTGGCCAAGTGTCCCAAGGATGAGCAGAATTTATTTCTTTCACCTTGAGGCTGAACCAGAGGGAGTCTTGGTTACCTGCAGCACACCATGAGAGCCTGTCCCCTGCCACGTGCATCAGATGCAGGTGTAGCTTGGCAGGCCGAGAATTCTGCTGGGAGCAGGTTCAAAGCAAGAGCTACCAAAGGCTCCTGACTCCTGAAGGGCACATCCATTAAATAAAGATATATGTGCTTCCTCTTTCTTACACCACACCTAGCATCTAAATCATACAAGTTTATCACAAATGCAGTGAGAGCTGATATTCCTCTTAAGGTTCTATTTAATTTTCTAAGTACATTTAATTTTTTTTATGTTTCACAAAGACATCCGTAAAGTCCAATCCTACAATGCTTAGCAAAAGAAGGCAGATAAAGGAAACCATTTTACTCCTTTTCATGAATCTGGGGGGGCTGACATTCATTTCTTGAATGCCTGAAGATGGCAAAGATTAATGAGAAAGGAAAGACAAATAAATCGTGTTTTGTATTTTATAAATAAATGACAAAGTTTTGAAGAACTTTTCTATTCTTCATTTCAGCAACAAGATTAATTCCCAGCTCCTTCTGGCGGACTGTCCCCTTGAGTTGCGTGGTGATTTTTTTTTCTGCAGGGAAGATGGAACAGAAGGAAGAATGGGAGGGCAGGAGAAAGGAGGAGGGACTGAAATAGATTCCAAGTTTAATTTCCAACATTTTTTTTTAACCTTGGCAAAAGAGGATTCAGAAGATGCTTTCAGTGAATTTCTCTTCTGTTCTCCTGTGTGAGACATTTCCCTGAACCATTAACGTAGCAATTTATATATTGGACACAAGGCCTCTGACAGTTTCCCTTTTTATCCAGTTTCCTTATTTATACAGTGGTCTTTTCCATGTTTGCAACGTGGTTTATACACCTCTTTTTTTCTAACTTCCAGTATTTGACAGAGACAGAATGCATTATTGCACCAGTCACTGTTTTTTAAACAAGATGCACTTCACTGACAAACAGATGCTGCAATACTGAAATTCATAGAATCAGAGAATATTCTGAGTTGGAAGGGACCCACAGGGATCATCGAGTCCAACTCCCAGCCCTGCACAGACACCCCAAAAGTCCCACCCTGTGCCTGAGAGCGTTGTCCAAACACCCCCTGAGCTCTGCCAGGCCTGGGCTGTGACACTGCCCTGGGGAGCTGTCCCAGTGCCCAAACACCCTCTGGGTGAGGAACCTTTCCCTGATATCCACCCTAAACCGCCCCTGGCACAGCTCCTCCCTCAGGTAATTCATCCTTCACTCTCTTTCTTGAAGAGGAAGCAGGGGAAAAACAGAGGAACAATTTTGCACCAGGAGAACAGGCAGACGCTCCGCAGTCATTACTCTTCTGTTAATTACCAGACTGTGAAGGAATTCAGATGTGCTCAATAAAGATGGAGGAGAAAGTTCTGATCCCTCCTACTGTCACATTGTTTTGCTGATTTTGGTGGACTGCTTTTAATTTATTATGTGAAAGGAGTCCCTTTAAGGTTCCCACCATAAAATATCACTTGATTCCTCGTAAATAATGTCTCTAGAGCTCATTCATAGTAATAAAACTACATAGTGCACTGATAAAACTGTTGTGATTTATATGCATTAAGACCTCGATTTAAAGATGTATTAAGGGGCAAAATTCCTTGACCATGACACTCTAGTTTGTATTTCATTACAAACTAAAGATTCAGGAGCTGAGATTGCCATGGCAAAGAATGATAAAACTCAATGACATTATTTTCCTAGTCTTCTATGTTGGGAGCAAACCTTTC
>VYZT01031137.1:124724-136443 GCA_013400735.1 Pomatostomus ruficeps | reverse complement strand
AAAAAAAAAAAAAAGGCAGTTATACTGTTTTCCATAGATTTACAAAGAGGTTGCCAAGGCAAGGTTCAGGAGAGCAAATAATCACCTCAGTGTCCGTGATGATGATTCAGATGGTCACCACAGTTATTTTTAAAACAAAGGCTCACTCTTCTGGTTCATGTCAGAAGTCTGAAAGGGAAGGAAATTGCAAACTCCACAAGCAGCCCCATGCCTGCTCCTACATCCCATCAAGCTCTTCCTGTCCTTGCAGTGATGATGAGCACAGGAATGCTCCACGTTTCATGCGGGTACCTGATGTCTTAGAACAGCCCTCTTGCAATGTGTCGTTCAAAGCAATCCCTCTGCTCAGTCTGAAGGAGCCTTTCACATGTTTCTGCCTGTTCTGACAGTTCATAAGTAGCCCACAGCAGGCAGGAGCAAAAAACCCTGCATTAAAAATCCTGGAGCCAAAGGTGGTACTTCACATATCAAGGGCTGAGGTGGCCAAGGGTCTGAACAGCAAAAGCAGCACAAAATTCCAGGAGAGGGCCTGTGCCTGCTCTGCCCTGGCATCATTCCGTTTGTTGTACCGGTTTATTTATCTGACAGACCTTGACCTGCGCCTTTCATGCTTTCCATGCACCCAGGTTAAGGATGTCTTTTCAGTCTGAATGACCCCGGGCTGGAACAAGCAATGGAGAAAGAACAGAAGTAAGACTTCAGAGCAAGAATCTGGACAAACACAGGACTCCCGTGCTGCTGCCTGTAGCAGAGCAAAATGACTTCTTTTCTGTACACAACCAGAATCCTCAAAGGCACAAAGCTGCTGAGGACAGAAAACCATTTTTAATGTGTTCAGTAGCTGTAAACAGCATCACCTGCTAAGTTTAATCATTAACTATTTCCTTCCCGTTTGTTCAAAGCAAGACAAAGGCAGAAACTGGAAATGCAGCGAGCCTGTTCCATCAGAGAGCCCTTCACACAGCCAGCACTGTAAACGCACTCCACATCAGCTCAGAGCTCATCTAAAAGCAGCAGTTAGCTCTCATAAAACAAAACACAACAGAACAAAAAGCCCCACCACGTTTTACATTATTACACAACATTCCTGGTGAGCCACACTCTGAGCTGCTGAACATCAGGTTTCTGCTGCACAAGCTGATTTCCACTCCACAGCCCCTCACTGTAACCCTGCAGCCAGGGGACACCTTGTGCACAGCACCGTTCACTGAAACAAAGCCATCCCCCTGCCCAAGCACCGTCTGCCACTGCTCCATTTCCCGCGAGCGAGGTGCTCTCACCTTGACCTGCCTTCCACCCACCTGAGTCAGAGCCCTCCTCACGTTCCTGAGCCTTGGATGAGTGTGTTTGGTGGGAGTTTCACTGCCCACAGAGTTATTGGCTCCATGTTTTAGAGTGAGATTGTAATTAAACTTTCTCCATGCCAGTAACAGTTCCCGTCAACACAAGGCTGTGCCATCCATTTCTCTCCTGTGCCCCTGCCCTTGCAAACTCTCTCCAGAGCAATTCATGCCAGTGGTATACCAGGCTTTCTTCCCAGACAACTCTTTCACTGGGAATTGACTTAAAATAGATTTATTCAGCAGGACTGAGAAAGCACTGCATCACTTGCCATTTGGGACAACACTGCTTCACAAACACATACGGGATGATATTGAAATTCCAGTTATTCAACCCTGAAATTTTAGTCCAAAAAGCCAGTACCACTTTGGGCTCAGTTAGAATTTTCTTTATTAGTTTTTAATTTCAAAGTTAACTGTCATCATAAAGCAGGAATGCAGTTTTGCTGTAGATTTCCCTGGGGATCCTTGCCTTTAGCCAGCTATGCTCAAAAAGAAGAGGGTATGGGAGTTTTCACTGCATGTGTGGAAACAGGCGGGAAGTAGAACAGTAAATCACACCTGGGCAATCCTTAGCCCCAGGTCTCCCAAAAGATGCATCAAAAAATGCTGTGAAAGCAACCCACTGGCCTTTGAGAAATTGCTGAACTCTCAGTGCAGTGTGCAGATGCAAGCAGGCAGAATTTCTTATGACCTATGGCCCATCTACAGCCCTTTCTCTTTCACCAGTGTCTTTATTTATTTTTTCCAATTATCTGCTTTCTTTGAGGGTTAAGGGACAGCAATCATTACTTGCTGTCTTTCACATCTGAGATGTTTTCATGGATGCAGGATAATTGCTTCCTTTCGGAGTGCTGAGGTAAAAACGGTGTAACAATTAATCTAAAAGGTGAAGTTTGATTGAGTTTCCAGTGTCACAATATTGTTCTCAATAATATTGACAATGCTGAAGGCCACAATCCATTAATACCAGGGAATTTAATATCAGAGTCAAGGCGATAGCTTATAGCTATCACACCTCTGCTGGGAAAGGAGAGTGAAAGGTGCTTTATTGCAGAGGATTTGAGAATTACAGAAGCAATGAAAGAGGGAAATGCAGTCGGTCCTGCAAGGGCTGAGACACCACAGGGTTGTTCATCCTCTTTGCTTGTCCAGCTTTGCTGCTGCCCAGAAGCCAAGTTTGTGCATGAGCACGAGAAAGGAGCCCTGGGGATGGGGATGCAGCTTCACATTACCAGGCAGGACGCGTGGCAGTGAACATTGAATCTCTTTTCTATGTCTCAATCCCCCAGCAGCAGCAATTGAAGGGGCAGTTGATAAAGACTCAAGTTTCTTCCTAGTAGAAATTAATCTTCTAATTCTTCTGAGTCATCTTCTCATCAAGAAAATACTGATTGAAGAGGCTGGGAAAAGAGCAGGAAAGAGGAGATCAATCTGCAGTGCTAAGAAACTAAAAGTCAGTATGATGAAGTGTAGAAGCGCCTCTCCTAAAAATGACAATATGGTCAACATCATTCCCCTATTTCTGGGCCTTCCCATTGTGTTTCACTGAGCCCCATGGCTCAGTGCAGCCCCGTGGACGGAATTTGACAGCTTCCCTACTCAAGAGCATTTGCACCTACCTTCCAGACTTCTAAGCACAGAGGTGTCCATTTTTTTTCCTCTTTTTGTTCGGGAAGGGGCTAGAATGTGGCGTTTTAAAAGATCCTATCTAATAGCCTTTTTTTTCTCCTTTGTGATATTTTTATGCTTCTTAATCAAGCAAGAAAAAAAAAAACCCAACATATTTCCAGTGGATCTGAAAGACAAATCATTGCTTTAAATGTACAGAGCAGGGTCTGCCTTGAAATGAACATCCAAGGCAATCACAGTATTTTAAAAGCTCCCTGAGTTGCAGGCTTAATATGAAGCAGTTCTCAGCACAACGTACTTTACTGCCTTTCCAAATAACAGCCCAACCATAAGTATAGATTTTCTGGATATCCTCAGTGTAAAAGATCAATTGCAGAACAGGCAGCTTGATGTTTGCAATCTGTCTTTTAGTAAACATTTCTCTTTCTCCTCCTCAGTTAGAAAACTCCTGCTGGGTTCTGAACAGCAGAGACCTTGAGGAGCTTTCATGCTGGTAAATTGTAACAGACATAACTTTCTTCTTTCTTTTTTTCCACTGATAAGGATGTTCTAGCAAAATCATCCCTGGCCTTTCTTCCTAAATGCATTCCTCAGCCAGCTTACAGAACTTACTTGACTTCCAAAAGTCAATATTGCTATAAAAAGAGCATGGAAGTGCAACACCCCTTTCAGTGGTGATTGGGAAGAAATACCGTGTATGACTGAGGTCTGTCTGTTACCCAGCTTAAAATACCTGATGAGGTTTTGGAGCACTTCAGCCATTAAATTCAGTTTACTGGTACTGCAGACATCACTTTATATAACACACTCCAGACTCCACCTTGCAGGCAGTCCAGCTTTTCGTTCTCATTCTTCCTACTGGAAGGCTGTTCAGAAAGTTGATTATTTTAATAGCTAGGAACAGTCTCAAATACTTTCACTCTCAGTGCATCCACAGGCAACACACACTCATTTGCTTTTGGGCCAATGTTATTCTTTAGCTTAAACACACCTTTTCTTTCCCTGACCTTCAGCCCTCTGATTCACGTGTTCACCAGTCCCAAGAAATCCAGAGTTAAACTTCAATATGATGCAGCCTAGAAGGAGAATCATAAGGTCAGGCAGTCCCTGGGACTCACAACTCCTACAGCTGTGAAATAATGAACTTGTGGGCTACATCTCTATCAGCTGCACACTGCCAGTGTGTGTGTGTGTGTGAGACCTGGGCACACACACGGGGAGCTCATCATTATTCACCACTTGATTGATAAAATCCAGGCACTCGTCTCCGCGGTCACTTCCAGCTGATTTATAGATTTATTTTGTTGTTAGGCCGAACCCCGTGACACAAGCTTCCACAGGCTGCAGTTAAGGTGATGATTTATATTCTGCTGTATTCCACAAACCCTTTAAACTTCAGCACCTGCTCGGAGATAGGAGCATTTGCTCCTCGGAATTAACACACAACAGCACCATTGGCTGGGCACTGCACAACCTTCTCCAGGACCAGAAGTGCACAGCTCCAGAGACACTCCCTACTTGCCAAGCAGGACCTGTGTTTGGATCATTTTTACTCACAAGGAAGGAAGCAGACCTGGGAAATTTCCTCTAGAAAAGTGAACATTCCTTTTCTAATAATATTTCATGCTGGAAAAGGATCTCCCTAACTTAGTGCATACCAGCTCTCTAAAGCAAAAAACTCTGAAAGCAGAACACTAAAATCCCATAAAACAAATAATAACCTGTGATTTCTTGCCTGAGATTGTTCTGCTGCTTCCCCCAGCCCAGCCCACAAAAAAGCAGCTATTTGGTTTCTGTGTTATACCCTGCCTGTTGTTTGTCAGCAGGAAAAATTCAGAGTATTAAAAATGCTTACTGCTTTGAGAGCAATAATAAAATGTGTGCTTGCCTTCAGATTAGCTATCACTGCTTTCTCCTGCTGAGAATGAGAGATGTAGAGGTGAAATTCCATGTTGTTATGTAAAAAATAGTCTTTAAAGAAGTGCCTGGGGAGTTGTATTGTATTGATATTAATGTGTCTTATGCAGCTAAATCCCTGCTCACTACTTATAAAAGATATGAAATCTAGAATCTTGATCATAAAACACAAATTAAATCAACACAGTCAGCTTCAGAGAGCATGAATATATTTCATTTCATTAGAAAATAATAAGCCACACTGGCATTTGGACAGAAGTGAAGCCTGCTTGCTAGAACACATCTTTTTCACAGCAGAGTATTTTCCCCTTACATCATTATCAGCAGGACAAGGTCTCCCCTGTACAATGGTTCTCACACCGGTGGGATTCTCTTTTATTTCCTTCACGGATGGTGGGAAGCGTGCCATGATTTCTTTGCATCTCCAATGGATGACAACGCATCAAAATAAAATCGCTGTATTCTGGAATATTCCTCAGCCTAGGGAGAGAAACAGGACCGAGGTCAGAAGGGTAAGTAAGGCAACGAGGAGAGAAATTACGGGCTCAGGGTGATGGGATGTATCAGCTTGCAACTGGTGAGAAATCCAAGGCAAGCGCTGCTTGGAAAGTTCCCCACCTCTGCACTAGACCGTGCTTACCTAGAGGTCACCACACTTGAGGGGCCTGCAAGGGGACCGAGCAGCTGGAAGGAAATCTCTTGAGAGGACTCTGAGCCTCCAGAAAGCTTTAAAGTCCGTGCTCCTTTCTGTTCGCCATCGCTGCCTCCTGCACTTCTCACAGGTGCAGAGCTGCAGAGGAACCTCTCAGGCACCGAGTGCCCATAGAGTTACCATTATTTACTCCACTTCTGAGGTGTCCACCCTCAGGCACCTGTGATCCCACTGTTCCTCTGTGTTCACCTCGTTCCTCCCCCAGCCCTTCCTGACCTGAAGCATGCCGTGCAGCCTGGTTTCAGTTTCATACGTTCTTCATTGTGCATTTTTATTTCTTATGTTTCCGCTGATGTGTTTTCACCGATGCGTTTACACCAGATAAGTGCTTGTTAAAGGCTCAATCAATACCCCAGTGCTCTAAAACCAAAGTGAGAGCACTGACCACAGTGCACCTCCAATGCATTACAGCCACTGGAACAGGTTTAATCACTTTGCATCGTTTTGACTGCTCCTTTGTGAAATGACTGAAAAATGCTGCCAAACAGCTTCATTTCATTTTCCCCCAGTGCCCAGGTGAATATGGGCAGCGGCCATCTCTAAAAATAGGACAACGGGAGGCTGAAGTTCATTTCCAGGCTAAGAAGACCAGAAATGAAAATTACTCTGGTCCTGAGTGTTTACCCTGGCACATTTTTGCATGCTCAGTGGCACAGCAGTTGTCTTTCTTTCATAAGATGCACAAAGAGTGTTTTGGTATATGAAACACCATTTATGTGGCCATAAATAACAGAAAATCTTAATCTGGAAAGGTCCTTTAAAACCCTCTACATAGCAAACCGGAATTTTAATTTTTTTTAAAGCTTGATACATTTCCCCATTTGCTCACCGCATTTGAAGCAAGAACAGACAGCTGCAAAAGGGAGCCCTCCTCACCGTGTCATTCTCTTCACCTTCTGCTTCGTAGTAGGAGCTTAGAATTTGTTCTAAAGGTGATATGCTGCTTTCCTTGTATGTGCCTGATACCTGCACAGGAACCAGAGCGATCTTCAGCCATACACTTCGACTGCACACACCCTCGAGGAGAAACCCGGCTGGGTGAAGTTGCGTAGTCAGGAGTGGAACCTGTTTCTGAAAAGCTTACCAGGGTAAATGACCTCAGAGGACCATCAGCCAGCACCCAACTGAAAGAAACAAGAGGGACAAACCCAGGGTAGAAGGGACATTTTAACCTGTTAGTTGATAACTGACAGGTCCAATCAGCACACAATTGCTCTCTGAAACTTCTCACCCTAGGAAGCAAATCCAACAGGCCAAAGGGGTTGCCAATATTTTCTTCAGCGCTGTGATCAAATGCTGCCTGTCCTGAACCTCTGTAAAGCCTCAGCCTGATGGAGTGAGCGTCAGCTTAATCGGTGCCACTGGCTGGAGAGATTTGCAGGAGCTGCAGCCACAGGCTCTGTCAAATACACACAATCCATCTCCAAATGGCATGAAAAAGGTGTTTGCCATTTCACAACTTTGATTCATAAATTCCTCATGCTATCCTTGCCTTTCATGCCAATAGGATAAAGCAGGCTTTCCTGTCTCAAAACTTTGTCTGCCCAGCAGCCCCATTACCAGACCCACATCCCTGTGCCTTCCCCTGAGCGTGGAGGGAGGGTGGGCAGAGGGACCTTTGCCATGTTCACCAACCTGGGTTAAACACTCACCTGTCAGATGCAGGAAGGGGTGAGAAACACGAGGCCCCGTGCCCATGAATTGTTTCCTCGGTGGCATCACGAGATTCAGGGCTCCCGGCTCCCAGACAGACATTCCTCCTCCACTTTTCACCACGCTCTGCTGCAGCAAGGCAAGTGCTTCTGGGAACAGCCTGGGGACTGGATCCCAGCTGAAAGTAGCCCTTCAAAAATAGCAATTTTTAAACTGAATCATTTTCCAAATCACACTCTAAAATTACTTCCCTTCCTGGCAAGCTCCCTGCAGCTCATCGGTACACAGGCAAGCATGGACTTGGAGGATGCAGACTTCTCAGGAGCTGCACCAATCCCATTCTGCAGGTTCCTGCATCCACCCATCCATGCATCTGTCTGTCTGTCCATCCCTCCCCTCTGCACTGTGAACCCCAGCCACAGAACACAGGAGCCACATCTCTCTTCTTAACAGAGAGATTTACAAAGAGCTCCTCTTCTTTCCTCCAAATTCTTGTCAAGAGAAACGGCAGGTTACAGAACTGCTTCTCTGGCCTTTCAGGCCTTTCAAAAACTGAGCTGCTCACTTGGGCAGCTGAAGGATGCTGAGCTCTCCTGAAAGGCCAGGCCCTGGTTAGGCTGAACAAGGTGAGATCCAAAAAAAATCTGGTAACTGGTTTGTTGCCTAATAGTCCATGTGAACTCAACAGTGGGGTGTGCATTCAGAAATTATCCTTTGCAGGGTCTCAGAAATATTACAGAGCTGCATCTTCCTGAGCAGCAGAATAGTTAACTTTCCATTATCAAAATGTATTAAAAATCCCTTGCATGCCAAGGCACTGACTGAGATTTCCCTGCACAAAGCAATAATAGAAAACAAATTAGCAAAACTAATGCAGGAAGAACATAAGCCAGCAGGGCGGAAGGTTTTCCCATAAAAATGCGAGATTTCATACACCAGAAACTGAGAGGGAAATCAGCCATGTGAACGCAGAACTACCCGCACAAGATGCAGGGTGCCTCCAGCTTCCATGGGCAGCACAGGCAGGTGAGAATGTGCTCAGGGTGCCCAGAGCACTGCACAGGATCAGGCCTTCTGAAATAGGCCATTCATCAGATTTAAATTGAAGGTAATTGGCAGCACTGATTAGATCATTCTCTCTCTCAGTGAGAGCAGTGAAAGCGAGAAAGTAGTAGTTAGATCACTGGGCCTCAGGAAAAATAAAAACCAAAGGCCATTGCATATTCATAGATTAGCAGGAAGAATGAAGGAATCTCTGATTTAAACAGCGACTGCTTCCTGTTTCTCTGAACCCTGTGGAATATTCTCCTGGTGAAACCATGTCTTAGGTTAACAATTCTGTCTCCCTACAGCTTGGCATCCCCCAGCAGCTCAGCCTAGCAAACCAAAACCTGCACTGGCTGATTCCTGCCTCTCACCCTGACTTGATTTTGAGTTTGGGAGTACAAGAAATGGTTCCCAAAGGATTCTCGTTCCTGTGATGCATTGTGACTGAAACCTCCTTGAAAGGAGTAACAGCAACTGGTCTTTTTCAGGTTTAAAATACCATTTTAAACTTTATTCTTTAATAAAGGGATGTGATGTTTAGCAGTACGACCCATTTTCAGACAATGGTTTAATTAAACATTTAATGAGCCCATCTCATTTCTTTGCACGAGCTTCACTTTAAATAGCCAAGCTAATAATGTAAAGATTGCTTTTTGGTTATTAAAATAATTGCTCTCACAAACACTGACCTCCTGACAAACCAAATGGCCGGTGCCATGCATTCAATACTCCCACAGCTCAGGGATCCAGTTTTAGCATAAAGCCCAATTTACAGCTGACCATCAGCTTTAAAAAAATTCCTAGGCAAATGGTTTTAAAGATAGTGATGTTTTCACCAAATCCCTCAAGATTTGATTCAATTATTCAAGAAAATTTAGAAAAACACGGTTCATTTAACCATATAACAGCCTCAAAGAGCGTTACTCAAGCAGGGGCACTTCAGGATGTTTCCTCAAACTCTGGTATCTGGATCACAGCAACCAAAACCATGACCTTCCTTTAAGCCACAGCTGTGGAGGAATTTTATCCAGCTAAAAGAGTTCTTCCAGGAGCTAGTTACTTTGGAAAGGACCAACAATTTCCAGTGGGACTTTAATGAAAAAAAAAAAAAAACATTTTCCCCCTAGCTTTATAACAAAAAAAACCCAAAAACCTGAGGTATTTCTGCAAAACGGTGACAAATTTTCAGGGCTCCAAGTAAAAAAATCTTAGTGAAATGAGTTGTCAAAACATTTTGAAAATCTGTCAACAGCTCGAATTCTTAGAAACCATGATTCGGTGATGCTGGAAATACAATCTTGTCCATGCTGAAGCAGCTAAACCACGTCCCTTGCTGCTTCAGCTCAGCTTTTTTCTTCATGGAAAGTTACTGGTAGGCTTTCATAGCTATGATGTGATTCCTCAGGCTAATCAGCATCCCACCAGCATCATCCTTTCCCAGGCAGAACATCTCCAGAGAGGCCCTGCAGAGTCCAGGGCCAGGCAGCTCCTGCTGCTCGGGAACTGTCCTGTGACTCAAGGAAATGGCCAATCTTTGAGTCCCCATCCAGGGGCCAGCCTTCCCCAAGAGGGGACAGCGCACGGCACGGTGAGAATACGAGTTACACAAACTCTGCTAACTGGCTTCGCACTAAAAACATCATGGGCCCCTCACAGTCGGCAAAATTGCTGAGGGCTCCAGAGAACTGAACACTCATTTTTTAATGTTCCCAACAGGAAAGTAAAAAACAGCAACAAAAACAACCAATCAAACAGAAAAACAGTCTTATTTCCCCTGCAGCCACAAAACCACCAGGGATCTAAACTGTGATACCCATCTGCAGCAACAAAACACCTGCAAATTCAGGTAAATTAGCTTAGTTTTACATCATCTGACACAGTGGATTGCATGTAATCATTCCTGGATTACCGGAGTGGAAATTATTTCTAGCTATAGTCATTGGCACTAAATGGCCCATTTCTGACCTATTATATTAAGCCCTGGACCATTCATGGGAGACTTTCCACTCATCTCAATGGGCTTTTGATCAGGTCTGATATACTTTCCCAATTTTTTTCTGCTTCTTTTGTCCTTGAGATCTGCTATTGCTTCCCACGGCTATTTGGCTCGTGATTTATTGGTTTAATTATTTTATTTTTATTCAGTTGTAATGGGACACAACTGACACTTTGAAATAGAAGCCACTTTTTTCTTAAGGGTAGCATGTGGCATTGGTGGCCTGGAGCATAACAGGAGACTGGAAATTTTCTTTGATACTTCCAGACAGCTTCCTTTCACCTTTACTGAACAAAATGCTTTAGCACAAAAGCAATAGTGCCAAAAACCCAAAGTTTAGAAGTCTTAGTGGCTACCAAAACATGATATTAAGCATACTTTGTAAACGAAGTAATTGCATTTTATCTGTGGCCTGTTCCTAGGAAACACAGGTGTAAACCCAAGCCATCTTCTTCACCTGACCAGTATGAACAGTCTGTTACAAAGGGAGGAAGTTCTCCTGCTGTGGATGTGGCCAAGAGATAACTGGCAATAATGTGAAATCTCATGGCAAAGCAAAATCTCTCAGATCCAAAATAAGAAGTAGATGTGTGAAGCTATGGAGAGGTTCTAGTGATGGCAAATGGCCCTTTGCTAAAAGACATCATGCAGCTACCAAGAGGCAGCAAATATTTTCCTGTATTAAAAAAAATAAAAAAAAGAAAAGAAAGAGAAAATAGAACCTAGGCTAAAAAAAAACATAAACCAGGGCACAAGCTCCCATCCCAGTGAGACTGACACTGGCAACTGTAAATTGTGGGGAGCATTTCCTCCTCCAAGCCCAGATCTTTCCTACACGTGTTATCAACCCCTACACATATGTTTGCAGGACTGGCATCGCTCCCATCCTCTTCGCAATACTTTATCAGTGTGAATTCTCATTTTATTTAAAAACCACGAATGTAATTATTTACTTCAAGTCTCCCTGGAAAGGACTGCAGTTCTTACTGCAGCATAACAGATAAGAAAGGCTAGAGTGTTTGTTCCAAAGCAAACAGCAAAGACAGAATCCAACATCTTAGGGGGGAAAAAAATCACCTTTCAGACACTAGCTAAGATTAAATGGGCATTTGGCACCGAACCCAAAATGTATCATTTTCTTGGGTCTAACTCTGTGGAGTCAGATCAGAAAAAACGATTCGTGCACCTAGAAATGGCTGAAATTAATTAATTAGCGCTCCACCGACCACCACCAACTCCCTCAAAACCACCCTGTTGGCACCGGGCGTAGAGGAAAGGTTTGGAAGCGAAACCACCCCTGCAGCGGCCAAGGCGCATCCCACACATGGCGAGGGACCAGCGCGTTCTCCGTGTCCCCCTGCCCGGTGCGAGCGGAGCAGCGGGGAGCGGAGCGGCGGGCAGGGCAGGGCAGGGCAGGGCAGG
>VYZT01031137.1:48647-123404 GCA_013400735.1 Pomatostomus ruficeps | reverse complement strand
TCCCTCCCCGGCAAACTTCTGCTGCCGGCGGCTCGGTGCTCCATTCCGCCGGCCCGAAGGAGCGAACGGGGCCGGCGGCTCCCGAGCAGCGCTGCCCGCGCCGGGGTGCGCCCGCCGGGCGGGGGGCTCGGTACCGGGAGAGGCGCGGGGGCCGGCAGCGGCGGGCTGATGGAGAGGCTGAGCGAGAGCCAGGCGTTCGCCGTGCCTGGCCGCTCAACTTGGTACCGGCTGTAACTGCTGGCAAAGTTAGGATGTGTTCGTGTTTAAAGGCGCGAGGTACGCGAAAGCCGTGTCTTGCAGCTGTTCTGAGTGTATCGCTGCAGCCGGCTGCAGTTTTTCACATCCCATAGGTGTTTAGGAAGAGCAGCACTTTGTAGAGCAAATTATGAGTTTTGGTGGGAGGTTTTCTTTATTTTTGACTCTGTGACTATCTGCTACTCTTGGACTATTGCTTCAGAAACCCGATCTCTGAACACGAGATCTTACTGGTCTTAACTCTGCCAGTTTTTAAGTTTTGTAAGAAGCCAGGTGTCTTCTGAGTGTAAATGTCTTGTTTTCCCTTTATTGTAGAGGAAGAAACTCTCAGCTCATTATTGCATTTACATTCATTAGGTTCGGAAAATGTTTTATCAATAGTGACTAATCCATATAATGGAGTCGTGATGGTGAGTACAGCAATGTTGTCAGGTATTGTTACTCTTTGATTTGAAAAATCCAGTTAACTTTTGCTTTGCAATTACATTCGGTAGCCCAGTCATTAAAACACCATTTTAATTAAGCATTAAGCTTTCTTCATCACAGGAACATATATTTAAAAGAAATCTTTTTGACTGATGTGAATGAATGAGCAAAGAAAGCCAATGTTTTAACAAACCCACTCTTTCCTTACACCTGCTCTGGGAAACAGAGAAATCTTCAGGTGATGTGTAAACACATCTCTTCCCTGCCAACCCTGGCTTCTCCTCTCTGAGGTTATTGAAATGTAAAATGTTTCCTCTTCATTTGCATTTGTTTCCATCTCCACTTCATTGCCCCATCTGCAGTCATTTGTACCTGGGCAGAGGGAATGAGGAACTCAGCAGGGAGTTTTGTCAGTCTTGACAGGTGTAAATGGCAGAACCAAGGGTTGTATTTCTCATATTCCTGCAGCAGCAGCCGAGGGCACTGCTCTCTCCTCAGAGTCAGTAATGTCACATCTCACATGCGAGATGGAGGCTGAAGACTGTTGTTCTTGATCTGCAGCAAAGGCTGGATTCTGACAAGTGTTCCCCAAGTTGTATTTTCCCGTGGAATCCTACCTGCCATACTTACTCCTGGATTACCTGCAGTACCTGGTGTGAGCTCAGCGCGCCTGCTGTAGAGCAGGCTGCGCTCTGAGTGAGGAGATGCAGCAGAAGGTGGCTGGAGGCGAGGCCGAGTTGTGCCTGTGGGCACAGCACAGGCCATGGCAGAGCCGGGGTGCCAAGCTGCACAGCCTGGCAGGAGCCGTGCCTGCCGGAGCTCCAGCACCCCGAGGCTGCTGCGCTCCATCCTGGCGTGGCTTTTGCCAGCTGCATGTGCAGCTCCTGCAGACGAGCAGGAACTGCTGCCCCCACCTCAGTGCTTCTCTTCGCGTGCCTCTTCAAGCTGCTGCAGCTTGTGGAGAGGCAAAGCCCACGGAGAGCTCAGCTGCAGCAGGGTTTCTTCCACCACACAGTTGTATTCGGTTATTATTGGCAGTTCCGCCCAGCAAAAGCAAAAAAACCCCGTGAATTAACTCCACTAAAGCACAACGTGTGCTCTTAGTCAAACATGCACAAAGCTGTCTGGCTCGTGGTCCCAGCGTGGGAGAAGCCACATGACAGGGCATGGAGGTGTCACCTGGATGAGCAGTTCCGAAGCCGTTCTTTCGAGGTCCGTTTTTCCCTCCCAGCGAGCTCCTTTATGTGCCTCCCCACCTGGAGCACCTCTGATTCCCCTGTCAGCTCCCACACCGCATTATCCTGGCACAGAGCAGTTTGATTTGCTTTCGTGTCACGCTTAATTGACAAGAATGCTCTTTTTACCCAACCTTGCCAAGCACTACCAGACATGCAGAGTCAAAACAGCTTGCCTTCCTCAGCAGCTTCATCAGCTGCATGTGTCAAAGCAACTTTATTACTCCAGCTAAACACACCACTATCCTAGCGACGTGTTGGAAAGCTCCTTACTCACTGCTGAACCAACAGCAGGTGTACTCAGCGTCTCTCACAGGTAAATCACCCACAGGTTACTCAGCTTCTTATCTGTGGAGGATTCCAACTCGCAGGAATCGCACTATGCCTTCTCAAGCCCTCACTCTGTTCTCAGCAGTTTTAATAAAACTCCTGAACCTTTCAGATGTAGACGTTGCAGTACAGTCACCCAGGGACGGGGCTGCAAGCTCTCCTGGAGTTCGTGTGAGCTGAGCAGAGGGAGGGAGACTCCAGTTCTTTCTCCTGCTGTGAACACGAGGGTTAGGCTGGGAGAGAACTGTTCCATCCACGCTCCTTGAGCAGGACCTTTGCAGAGCCAAGCAGCTCCCCTCTCTTAGGTGCTTCCTTGGATGCAGTTCTGCACTCCCCCAATTCCACAGGGACGCAATCAAACCTTGTGGGTGAGAAACATGCTAATGGGATCTGTAAGAAATGAGAGCTGAAATTCTAATTTTAAAGCATTTTCCTGAATAGCCCACAAAGTGTGTGGCTTACAGTCCATAAAACATCCTCTTGATAGCACTCTGGGCATTCATTTTTTATTACTGTATTGTTTGTGCTTGAATAATGAAATGTTGAGTCTGTTTTCATTAGACACATCTGGATTTTCAGAGCTATGTAAGAAAATTCTTCAGTCTAATTTCTGTTTGCTTGCTGTCAGACTACCCCATCTATTCAGTCATTATTTTGCACTCCAAAAGGTACTGGGCTTCCAGGCAATTTTTATTATTCTGATTTCTTTAAGGAGCAGCTAGGTGACATTTATTCTTGATTCTTTGGTCTGACAGTCAACTTTGGTTTTCAGTTGAGTCTTTTCCTTCCCAAATGCAAACCACCTACAGCTCCCAGCACTTTGTTAAAGACTGAAAGCAAAAGTATAACTCAGACCAGATTTCTTCCTGGTAAAACGGTACAGATGCAGGGATACTCAGTCCTAGCCTTCCCCATATTCTGGTAGCAGAGACTCATTCCACCTAGCACATCAGGCAGCTCTGGAACACCTGAACATCTGGATTTCTGACTCAGGCCGTGAGTCTAGACTTTGTACCCACATTTTTCTCCTCTCTTAAGTGTCAGAATAAACCTTAGGTGCCTTTACGGTACATTTTGAAACATCGATCCATTAAAATTGGATTCTAAGCTTCTTATTTGTAAGTACATGTTTCAAAAATCAAGTGATAGAATTGATTTATAGAAATCCATACCAGGCATTAAAAAATGAGGTCAGGTGAAGTACTCCGATATGTAAAAGTGATTTTTCAATATAATATTTTTTATAGCACCCTTCCTGTGAGCAGATGACTTTGGGATGGAACATGTCTGGGTTATGTGTGCCCCTGGGAAGAAAAGATGCAGAGATCTTGTCTCTGTACAGCTGTGCAGAGGTTCCAGGTGTTGGGGGCACGGTGTGTAGGAGTGAGCAGGGCTGTTCATTCTCGCCTTTTCCCTGAGGTATCCTGTTAAGTGACTCAGTATTCCTGGGGACTGACAGCTCCACCCAAAGGGACGGGGCATGCTCTGCTCTCAAGAGACACAACATTCCACATTTTGTGCCATCTCACTGGCTTTGGCTGCTGTTCTCTCCTTGCTGAAGGTGTCAGCTGGGTTAGAGCTTCTCCCTGGGTGCTCTGTAGGGACCCAGCATGCCCAGCACATCATTTCTGCTTGTGCTCCCCATGCTGAGCACCACAGCCACTCACTTCTAAAATACCCCCTGGCTCTGTGTCACAGTCTAGTGAGAATATCTGACGGTCCAGATGTTCTGGAGGTGATAATTTAATGGAAGTGATGTGCAAAACACATTTGGACAGCTCAGCAAGCACAGGTCAGACATTGGACTGCGCTGCCAGGAGCCTGTGAGAGCAGGCACTACACAGGATCATTTGGCAAGAAATTCCACAAATAATCAAGATGGTCTGAAGATTTTAAGGGGGAAATACATTTGTCCCATCTTCCTCATTGCTGTATTCCAGGATGTGAGACAGAGCCGCAGCCACGGGAGGTTCTGGCTCTCCCTCTTTCTGTGAATGCAGCCTCGCTGTCTGTAGGGCCAACCCAGCCAAAGGGTGACAGCCAAACCAGCGTGTGCCCCTGATCAGCAGCAGTGTCACCTCCCCAGGGCTCTGCAGTTCTCTGGGACATGCACAGGCAGCTTTTGCAGAGGCTTCAGATTAGGGGGGAGTTGCCTCCAGAGCTGACCTTCTTAAAGTTAAGAAAAAAATCAAACAAAACCAAATGAGAAAGCAGCTGGAAGAGCAAGCAGTGTTATTAAGCTGCAGTGTCAGGTTATTTGTCTTTGCCATCCTATACACGATCTGCAGCCAGAATGAGAGTGTGTTTGGGGCAGATCTGCTTCCTTCGGTGCGTGTCTGGTTTGATCAACGTGTGGATTTCTGAGTTATTTTCTCACTCGGGTAATCTCGATAAAGAACAGAGAGCAAGAGGCTCAGGGGGCAGCAGGTCAATGGTCAGCGTGTTTCTGTGGAGAGTTCTGATCCTGCAGCGATTTTCCCCACATGAAGAACTGTCACCATAGCAATGTTGTCTGCCTGCCGTAGCTGCATGGGAGTATTAACTTCTCTGGGTGCCACTGATAGGAATTTCCTAAGTGTGTGGGCACAGGTTGGGTGCTCTGGGCAGAAAAGTAATCTCAGTCACAGCTTGCTGGCTTGTAGGTGAGAGCAGCAACACGAAACTCTGTTTGGAACACATCCACGTAATTACAGAGGTGACTTGAGGAGTCCCCACTGAAGGGTCTTGATGAAATTATTTTGATCCTAAATTTGTTGGGATTATCTTCTAGAAGGCAGGAGGGAGGAACCCGGGTACTTTATTTAAAGCCCTTTTTAAAATTAAAAAAACAATCTGAAAAATATTATTTTAATCTCAGTACTTCTTAGGGTTTGCCTGCCCCTGTAGGGTTATTCCAGCCACAGAAAATTAAGCTATCACTGTGCTTTGGTCATCTAAACTGAAGGATCTCTGCAGAGCACTTCAGCCCAGAGTACTTAATCTAAGTGTTTCAGAGGTTTCTTTAATATTAAACCCTAGCTAAATGTTTCACAATATCAGCATCAGTACAGTGGAGATCTGCTTGTTGTTTTACTGATGGGGAAGTCGAGGACAACCAAACTGCACTACTTTTTGTCATGGCTGTGGAGTTTGAGGTGCTCAGCTGGAGCATTGAAGCGTGGGGTCTCCAAATTAAATGTCAAGCACCACAGCTTCATAGAGCAGTCATCCAAAAAACAAACTTTGCCCAGAATTACATGAGATACAGTCCAGCATCTCAGAAGTTAGGGGAAATTTTATACTGATTTACTAGATGCAGGTTCAGGTTCAAAACAAGGACCAGCTGGAGTTTGTAATCGTGGATTCTCCATTTCTGCAGCCTTCAGGGTCCCTCCAGCTCGGGTAATCGAGGGAGCAATGTCTGCTCGGTGAGCTTGTACCGCCTGCTTAGCAGAACATTCCATTTGGTCCTCAGCAGTAGCCCTGCTGGGCAGCAGATTCCTCTGTTTTAGTTCCCTATGTGTTCACAAGAGCTCGGAGATGCGATTGCAAACCAGACCCTGGTGTGCCAGAGCACCGCTCTGACCGCTCTCCGTCCGTGGGTGGCTCCAGCCAGTCCGTCTCCATGCCCGAGCCGCCTCCCTGCAAACCAGGGAGGGGGTGCCTGTGCACTATCGTGCCTGTGATAGCTGTGAGGGATCATAATTACTGGGCTTATCAGCTGCCGTTTGCTGCAGGCTCATAAAGCCAAATCCTGCCTGAAACCCTCTGGCCTGTGGTCCGTGGAGCCCTGTCTGTCCCTGGAGTCTTCCCCCCACTTTGCTTTCCTGGGGATATTCCCCCTTTCCTCCTCCTGCAGCTGATCCAGTGCTGCCTGCTCACCTGCCTTTCCCGGGCACTCTGAGCTCCTCCAGCTTCTTCTGCCTTCCCCCCAGTGATGCCCTTCTCTGCTGGCGATTTTTTTGCTGGATTAACTTTTGAATATTTGTTTGGTGTCTTTACAGTCTTTGATGTTAATAACTACCAAAGAAGTCATAAGTAAAGCTTTACAGTTTCCCTCTGTTCCTCATCACACTCGTCTGCCTTCCGTGGTGTTAATCCTGCTATTGACCCTCATTTCTTTTTCAGACTCTTTCTTCTCTCTCTGATTGTCTTCAGTGTAACAGAGATCACACACACGTCATCATTTTTTCTCACTTGTACCACGGGGTCATCTTTGCCAGCACACTGTCTTGTTTTTATGCAAGCTTTAATTGCTCTTCATTGTGGAGAGAAGAGGAAAACAATTACAGGGTAGTTCTGTTGACAGTTAACTTCATGTAGCATTACCTACTCCTGGTGGTGTGCTGGAAAATACAACGTCATTTCTCTACTTTAATGAATGCAGTATTACCTTATCTTTGAAGCTATTAAGTCAAAGAGAGTTTTGCCTCTTGCCATAGTAGCATCAGGGTTAGAGCTACAGGAAACCAGCTCTGAACATTTCATCTGCAATTTTTGGAGTGAAACAGCTTGATATTATTGAAAACATAACCTGTGGCCGTGATCTGAATAAGCCTTGCTTACCTATATCAAAAGAGACAGTTTTTGTAGTGGGTCAGTGCCAAGTGCACATCTGAGGGCATTTTGGGAGAAGGTGTTTAAGGACAAAAATTAGGGTTCATGCTGGTGAACATTTGAAATGTGAAGGTCCTCCTGAGCACAATAAATGTTTGAAGTGGCAATAAAAACCTTTTGTGAATAGGAACACTCTGTAACAAACAGAATTCCAATCCAAGGGGCAATTGCATAGCAATCCAGACAAATCAAATATCTCCTGAACAGCCTGCTTCTGCCGAAGCCAACAGCAGACCAGTCTGCAGAGCTTTGGGAAATCCTGCCTCAGGTACTTGAGTGGCACTCCGGGTTTATAAAACAAGTGCACTTGGTGTTACCATGTAAAATACATCCCCCTGAGCTCACTGGGTCTGCTGATGGCACTGGCTGGTACACCTGGACATGGGGAGGTTTCAGTGCAATCTTTCTTGAATCAAATGAGAAGTAGAATGAAAATTAAATCTAATTGCATTAGATGAGGCAAAGCATTAGCAGCCTTTACAAGTAATTAAAGCTTTGGAGTGGAATAAGATAAGAAATTGAATGGTTTGATGTTAACATATGGGATTTCTTATTATGGGTGAGGCACTGCTATTGCTCGTGGTTAAAAATCCACAGTAAGTGCATGGAAGAAGCAGTAATACCTTGATTACAGTCATAGCCCCACAGCAACTCCTCACTGGATTTTAACCTTTCTGAGCTTGTTCCACTGCAGCTTCTTCCCCTTTAGAAATTATTGGTCAAATGTTTCCCAGTCATTCCCAAGTCTTACACAGGCAAATTTAATCACAGCAGCAACTGCAGCTAGAAGAAATTTGCTCTTGTGAGAAGTGAGTGAGAAACTGATTCAGTAAATTTCAGTTAAAGCTGGATGAAATGCCTTGGGTTATTCATCGTTATACATCCTGTCATCTCGTTGCTCAGCCTGAGCATTGTGCCAGCAATGTATTTCTCTGCTGGGGTCAAACAAAAACCAGAGTGTCACTCGTGCTCAATGTGCATGCAGTCAAGTCTGCTCTAAGCCCGATGGAAACAGAAGGGAGTGACTGCAGTGCAAAGATCTTAAACCCAAGTTGTGGTGTTCATGAGAGAGGCAGAAAGAAGCTGTTTGATGTGTTGATTTGTTCATTTACAAAAACTGCTTCTGGCAGAGCTGTGAGGACCAGGAATATCTCAGATAAAATCAAAAGCCCAAAATTGTCTTGGTAATGTGGCAGAGTTGTTCAGTATCATTAAATTTAAAAATAGTCAAGGAAAATGCATACTAAGGAAGGAAGAGTTACATGGAGAAGCAGAAAATGGGAAATAACTGGTTAGTCAGCAGTCCTGTCACCCTCTGTTTCTGTTGCAGTAACTTAAAATCGGGGGTTTGTGCCTTCATTAATGAATTGGAAGAGCTGCCTGAGCAAAAAGATACTTGAAAATTTGCTCCTTTGCTTCAGCTGGAACTTTTTTAAATAAGGGACCCAGGAGGGTGTATTTAAACCGTTAAGAAGTCCAGGTAGATTTATCAGAGTTTTTTCAATAAATTATAACTGTAGAAGTTTGTACAGAGATTTGAAAAATTTTTAAAAAGGCCCAACAGTGGAAAAGGTCATTTTCATGTTTAGGGCCTTTTTATCCCATTCGTCCATCTTCATAGGCTAACTCCATGTAAAGCAGAATAGCTGAGACAACTGTCAAGAAACAGATGTTCCCTGAACACCTACCCACACAAACACCAGTGGCAGAGGAAAGATGTGCCACAAGTCTGTTGTTTAATCCAGTCAAAAGATAAGCCAACAACATAACCATTGAACAGCCTTTTCCATCTGTGAGGCTCAGACAGCCCACGAGTGACATCTTCTTTTGTCAGACTTCTTATGTGGGGAAATATGACACAGACCCAAGATCACTTGTGAAATTCAGACAATGCTGCTTCTTAGCCTGAAAAGGAGAAGTGTTGTGAGATGTACTGGCTCTGAAGTGACAGTACATGTGCAAGTATTCTTTTGAAGCCAGTAATGTCTCAGGAATATAACAAAATTTGGATACCATTATTCTTTTCCTCTCAAAGTTCCAAAAAAAAAGGCTCAACCTTGGGTGTACACAGACATCTGAAATGCAACTGCAGGTTTCAATAAACAGCAAAAGCATGTGTGAATGCTAATGTTTGAAATGACAGGGCATAAGCTTTTTTTTGTTAGGGTGTTGCTTAGATACATGATTATCCACACAAAAAACATTCTCAAAAACCAGGAAAATAAGAATGGAAGGAGCTTTAAAGGATGAAAAATTCTGATTGCAACAGAAATCTACTTTTGAAACAATGTTCACCTAGAATCATCAGTTGCATGAAGGAAGGTCAGAGGAGGTGGCAGTGTATGGCTTCAGATACTGGACACATCTTCAGAGAGAGGAATTGGTGATTCTTGGGGTCCATGAGCTCTGCTATCGTGTATATCCATGGTTACTGAGACACACTTTGTGTATTTCTTGGTTATCACCCTTTTGTTTTCTGTGTGTTTTTAAAATACTCCAAATTCAGGTGTGTCTCCTCTGTCTGGTGGTGTTTCAGGAACCTCTGTGTTTTAGGTGGTATTTGGCAGTGCAGTACGCCAAGGCAGAGGCTTCTGCACACAACCCGGAATATGAGCAGGGCTTTGATACCCTCCCTGTTAATGCAGGAATGCGAAGACCCTGAGCCTGTAGTGCAAGGGGGAGGTTTTTTCCACAGTAATAGAAGTTTGTCAAACAACTCTGTAGGATATATTTTCCCATTATTAACACCACCACCATTTCAGAGAAGATTATAGCAAAATGGTTTTCCCCAGCTTTTAGGGTAAGAAAACAAGGCAGAGACAGGACCCTGCAATCATCAGGTGTGGAGGCAGCGACTGGAAGCAGCTCTGGGCTGGTTTAGATCAATGGGCAAGGAGACAGGCTGCAACCAAAAGGAAGAACATCCTGCTCTCATCTCCTTTTTCTGGAAGTCCTCCTTTGTGAGGTGGTTTAGGACTAATTCAGGCAACACTAACCCATATTCTTTCTGTTCTAACAAGCCATTAGAGTACTTCAGCTGTGCCAAGGGGCAGAATAACTGACAAAGCAAGAGGGGATTTAGTAGCATCTTGTTGAAGATTTGTCCAAGAAACACAGCCTAAAATGAAGAAAGTAATTTCAGTCTTGATTTTTATGGCTGTAAACCAGAGACTGTCCCCAAGAGTTTACCAGAGAAGAAGATTATATTATTTATAAGAACAATAAAACCTTAAGTATTGTAAGAAAGTTTATGAACAATATGTTAATAGAGAAGGCAGGTTGTCATGCCACAGAACAGTTCCATCCCTTTACAGTCAATTCAGCAAGAATAGTGTCCGTTTGTAGGTCCTGATTTCCTTTGTTTCTGTAGTTTGAATTCCTTCTTCTGATTTTCATCTCTCTCCGAGCTTCATTCTCCACCACCTCCTTTCAGGAGAGGCTCCCTCTCCCCCATTCAAAACCATGTTCTGTTACAGTAGGATTAGCCCGGAAACTAAACATAAGCTTGCCAAAGATTCTGAGCCTCAAGCCTGTGATCTCCCCATGTTCCCTCCTCAGAGGGGCTGCTTAGCAAGACCTTGGGTGAGAGCTGCTGCTCAGCTGGCAACGCTGCTGGCTTGGCACAAGTCAGTCCCCCTTTGCTTGTACCAGGTGTATAAAGAGCAGCTGGCCCCAGCCAGGGAACCATAAAACTGATTTAGAGACACTTCTGCTTCTTCCTTGGCTTGGTTCTGTGCCAAAGCAACTTCAGCAGACCTGCTTCTGTATTTATTGGGTTTTGTCCTCAGGATAATGGCGTGCAGTAGTGAGCAAGGGTGGACTTTAGTTTAGTTTAGTTTAGTTTAGTTTAGTTGGTCTTTGGTACACACTTCCTTTGCACGCTGCACCCAGGAAGGGCAGCACGCAGTACAGCCGAGAGGAACAGCTGCCTGCTCCTGCTCAGTGAAAAGAGAAGAGTACTGCTGCAGCTGGGGAGGCTGGAGCCCCAGCGTTTATCTTTTTAAAGGCCTTTATCACTCAAATATACAGAAGTTAGGCCACTTGAGCTGATGAATGTGCCTGCTGAGTGCCCACTAGAGACTGAAGATCTTTCTTGGAAAGCTCAACTAGAAGGTGTCACTTAGAAAAACACGCTTGGGAAACCTGCTGCAAGGAGAAGTTAAACATTCACAAGCAGCCGGGTTCTGAGGAGGTTATTCCTCCCTCCCTCCCTGAGGTTTCTTTGGGGTCACCCTCAGTGCCTTAGACCCCATCAAGATGATAACATTTTTATATACAGAGCACTCAGGGAAAAAAAAAATTCCTGGTTTAGCTCACCTTGGTTCACAAAGCAAATTTACAGGAATTCTGACCATCTCTTTAGTGCAGTCTATGTTAAAGGAATATATTTAAAATTATTTTTAGAAAGCTAGGAAATGCCAGAAACTGCCTGCTTATTCGTCTTGGAGTGGTATATATATATATGTGTATATATATGTATTTGTATATGTGTATTACCAAGGATGGATGGATGGATGGATGAAGGGATAGACGGAATGATTACTGTCCTTACTTGAACAGACACTCAGTATTTTCTCCATGGAATATCTGCCCCAGTGCATGGGTCACCAAGGACTGCAATCCTGTGTGTGATACAGGTTAGGCCAGCCCTGAAAACTGCAGTTGTGTCTCATTTATTCAGACATAGCACAGGTCCAGCTTAAAGGGTCTTGATTCACACAGTGCTGGACAGACCACTGCTGTTCAGGAGGTGTTTGCAGATAGTAATCCGTGGGATTTTACAGCAACTTTGATATTAAAGGCTTTGCAATAGAAAAGTTCTAAAAAATTTACTGTTGGAGCCCAAAGGAGGGTGTGTTTTGGTAAAGCAAGCTGAGGAAGGTGTTAAAGGGAAAATAAGTCTTTCATTTGTAGTCTGAAAATGTGAATCCGGGTGGAAGAACTGACTGGGAGTATTCCCACTCCTTGGGTAAAAGCTCTGGATGCAGCAGTTTTGTCGGCTCGGAGCTGTGACCCCGTATCCAAGGCAACTGTTTCTGGATGTTAGGTGGTAAGGACCTAGAGAATAAATGAGAGACAGTTGTGAAATACACAGGTATGACTCTCAGGGGAGAGAATAATGAAATGCTGTCAGGTGGAAAAAGGTGGAAGGAAGCACCAGAATATGGGAGCCAGACTTGGATGTTTCGTTCCTATACACATGTACAGTGTGGTATATGTGTTAGCTAGTAAAGACCCACCAGGGCTGTTGGAAAGCTGTGATGTAAAGCAAGACACAAAACAAAGTTGGTTGCTCTTTGTTTCTCTGTCTTCATTCTGTAACCCCCATCTCTTAGCCTTTATGTTGCAAGAACTTCTTTCCCTGTGGAAAAAGCATTCTAGTTACAGTTGTTTCTGTTGTTGTTTATCTCTGAGGAACCATTTGTTTAAAAAGTTGCTTTGCACCATTTCAGTTTCTCTTGATTTCTTTACGTATAACAACGTGATGGATGTATAGCGGTATAGAGGTGATGCTGCTCTGAGGATCTAAGTGCTGTTTCGCTCTGGGATTTCAAATGATTGCGCCATGTGCTGACCTGCTGAGTGAGTGAAGTCCTGTGACAGGACACCTGCCTGAGAAGAGCTGGGGTGGCTGACAGAGGCAGGGACACACGATGCCCTTTCTTGTGTTCGGTTTTTGTGACTTTCTTGTGTGCAGTTTTTGAAGGCACCAAACCTTTATTACATCTCTAGGTAAATACATCTTTACTGCAAAACTGTCATCCCTCTAATCTCAAAATATAGTAAGACGAGGTAATTGCCAAAGCAATTTGCCTGAGAGGAGAGCTCACAAGTACTAAAGCTGCTATTCCTTTCTGTCTTCTGGCATCAACCATCTCTTTTACCCATAAAAAAATGGGTAAAAGAAAAGAAAGCTAGAGCAACAGGAAGCATATGTCACAAGTTTGTCCATCTGTTCTACCTCTTGAATCCATCACTAGCTTCAATAATTTAAAACTCCAGATGAGCAGAATTGTAACCACAGACCTGTTATGCAAGTCAGGATGAGGGTCTCATTAAATGCCAGCACTTAACCATGAGAGGCTGCTGAAGAGAGTTTGTCAGCTCATCTCTACTAATTCTCTTTGTCTGGGGAGGAGAAATATCAGCCAGCTGGAATTAATGCTGCCATAGAGCTTGTATCTGAAGTGATGGGGCAGAATTGGCATGAGGGAGGTTCAAATATTGCATCTGAGCCACGCAAAGTCAGCCCCACGGTACCTGTGAAATGTGTCTCGGGCCATGAGAAATGCCGAGCCCTGCTGGGTTTTCCCCTGTGGTGTGCTGTAGGCAGAGGCAGTTCTGGGTGAGTTTGCTTTATCCAGGCATCAGGATTTTCTGAGCCTTGGGTGGCGGCTGAGTGCAGAGAGGAAGCACAGAACACACCAGGACAGCCCCTCGTGGTCGGGGTGACACCAAGGGACAAACACAGCTGGCAGAGGAAGACCCTGCTCGGAGGGTGCCTCAGCCAGCTGTGACCCAAGGGACATGCTTTAGTGGTGGCTTGGCAGTGCTGGGGTAACAGCTGGACTCAGTGGTCTTAAAGGTCTTTTCCAACCTAAATGATTCTCTGTTTGCCTGGCCTCACTTTTTGCCTGCTTTGTGTATTTCTTAGCACTCTCATTGCTGTGAGGGGCCCTTTCGCCTTGCATAGCTATGTACTGAATTTTGGTAACATTTTGCTTCAGAAAATCTTGATGAAACAAACCGCATCAAAAATACAAAACTTCACCAGCTCTCTTGAGTGATCACCAGAAAATACTAAAAAGCCTCAGCACGTTTACAGCTCGATCCAAACTGTCGCTATCTCTTTTTTTTTTCCTAATTAATAAATGTGTCTAGCCGTATGTGTGACAATAAAGCCATTTATTTTGATGGTGATGTTCACATGCTTGCTGTGAAGCACATGTTCGAGTGCTTTGCTGACAAGGCACAGGCGAGCAGATGCCTTCTCCTTAACAAGTTGGCTGTGTATCCCTAGCTGGCAACCACAACAGGCTCCCCGGCTCCTTCTGAGGACCAGGCACTTACGGATATTCATCATTGAATGAGAAGACGCCTGCTAGCAGCCAGCCCAATCCAGAGAACAGGTCCACTCCACAGAGGAGAAGGAACTGAGAACTTCCCAGAGCCCAAGGCAGAATTTATGAGATCTGCTCAGAGGTGGTTTTGTTAACACTGCAAAATGGAGACATGGTGGGTCCAGAAAGCACATTACCTCTTTGGTAATATTTTCTGGTAATACTGTGCAAGGTTTTCACTGACTTTTACACAAAATACTCTTTTTACAATGGTGCTTTTGATCATAAAATCCTAGAATGGTTTGGGTTGGAAGGGACTTGAAAAGTCATCTATTCACAACCTCACTGCCATGCGCAGGGACACCTTTCACGAGGTCAGGTTACTCAAATTATGAAGTACAGTCTGAGTTGCTGGCACACAGCTGTTTCTGAGCCTGCCAAATCTGCTGTGAAAGTAGGAGCACCTCTTTCCTCGTGCATCTTCATGGCACTGAAAAGATCTGTCTGAGTTTACTTGTCATGAGCATTTACATTCTTCTATCAACCAATGGGAAATTCTCTATCAACAAAGTAGGAAGGGAGCAGAGATAAACTACCCAGAAAAATTCAGCCATTGCAAAAATAAATCAGTAGATTTCTAGCAGCATTCTCAACTCACTATATGCAGGCAATATATTCCTGTTGCTGTTTATAAAGGTATGTCATGGTAATTTAATGATTTCATTGTGCTCTGTAATGATTTCATTATGCCCTATGCTTTTTCTTCACAAACTTCTATTTATATGGTCTGGTGTTGATATTTAGCTCCCTGAATATGTTACTTGCTCGGTATTTTGGTGGAACAATACAGCAATGAAATTTCAGAATGTGGATTTTTCACAAACCTCTAGTTTAGATTAGATGTGGTTATTTATTCATGGGACATAAGCAGGCAGCTCAATCCTGTCAGTAGGCTCTTTGCCTGAGCCACCAAGAGTTTTTACAGGGAAGAATAGCAGAACAAGGGCAATACCCACAGAACTGAGTTTCAGAGGAATTTTCCTGAGACAGGATATGAAATATATGTAATCTTTTTCATAAAATAACTGGTACCAGCAAATAACATGGAGTAGACTTACTATATTTATTTGCATGCAAATTTAAGTTCACTTTTGCTGTTATTTAACCATCTGTAGCTACAAGGCATTACTGCTTACTTATAAAACTGTGTGCATGAGTAATGTCATAATAATAAGTAATATTACAATAAGTAATTCTTATAAAGAAGCAGTGAATTAATGTTTTTGCTGGATCTTCACAGAGTTTGTGTACTCAGAGTTTTCTGTTTGACTGTGCAACAGTGTTTTTCCCTGCTGCAATTACCCATCTGCGAGTTCCCAATGCCCCCAGGCAGCTCTGCAGCGTGATGGCTTTGCCTTCCCTCTGTGATGATACCAGGTGGGCTGGTCACAGCTGGGATTTGCAAAAGACTTTTCAGTGCTGTTATTTTTAAAACAATATCCAGTATTTGGGAGGCGTGTTCTTTTCCTGTTATACAACCTGAGAACTTCCATCTTCTCAGTAGGAATCAGACCCCTGCAACAAAAATGTTACCCTGGGTTACAGCTTGTGAACAGAGAACTTAGACTTTCCATCAGGTCCTGCTGGCTGACCCACGTGGGAGCAGGGAAATGGCCTCTTCACCTCATCCCATCTTGAAAAGGTTTGGGCTCAGTGAGTCTTCCACCTGCATTCTCAGAGTGGTGTTGCTCTGTCAATACACTGCCTTTCGTCTTGCAAGGATTTTTAGCTCACTTTTGAGTTTTAGTCATCTTGAACTTTCTGGTGCCTTCTTCCCTCTTTACCAAACTCGGTTTTGTGTTGGCTGAAGCTGCCTTAGAGATAGCACTCCGTTTGTGCGGTGAGGTGGGAGCCCTGTTCAGGTACATGTATCCTGAGCTTATGCATGAAAACCTGTGCCATTAATGCTGCCCCTTTATCTCCGCACCGTAGGTTTTGGAATGACCACACCAGCAACAGTGGCTGGAAAAGTATTCCTCATCGTTTATGGCCTTTTTGGGTGTGCCGGGACTATCCTCTTCTTCAACCTCTTCCTGGAGCGCATCATCTCCCTCCTGGCGTTCATCATGAAGGCGTGCTACGAGAGGCAGCTGCGGAGAAGTGGTCTCCTACCTCCCAACTTCCGAAGGGGGCCAGCCGTGTCCGGCGTGGGCAGCCTTGTGGGCTGGAAGCCGTCCGTGTACCACGTGCTGCTGATCCTGGGAATTTTTGCTATTACCCTTTCCTGCTGCGCCTCGGCCATGTACACGGCAGTGGAAGGATGGAACTACGTGGACTCCTTGTATTATTGCTTTGTCACCTTCAGCACCATCGGCTTTGGAGATTTGGTAAGCAGCCAAAACGCTGCGTACCAACATCAGGGATTATACAGATTCGGGAACTTCATATTTATATTAATGGGGGTATGTTGCATATACTCCCTTTTTAATGTCATCTCGATTGTAATCAAACAAGTTTTGAACTGGGTGTTGAAAAAATTCGAATGCAGATGTTGCCCAAAGTGCCATAAATCCAGTACCCGCCTCAGCCGTCGCAACGCCATCACCCCAGGAGCCCGCCTGCGCCGCCACAACGTCACCGTGGACGCTGACGGACAGTACGACAGTGACACCGAGGGCAGGAGGCTCTCTGGAGAGATGATCTCCATGAGGGAGCTCACAGCCTCCAGTAAAGTCTCCCTGGCCATTTTGCAGAAGCAGTTGTCGGAGACGGCCAACGGCTACCCCAGGAATGTCTGTATCAACACGAGACAGAACGGTTTCTCTGCAGGGGTGGGGGCTCTGGCCATCATGAACAACCGCTTGGCAGAAACAAGTGATTCTAGGTAGAGCTTTTGGAATTCCTTCTGTTTCTTAAATAAAAATAAAATGGCGGTTAGGGTGGAAATACCACTGTAAGCTACTGGAAAGTTTTAAATTCAGAGACAGCCTTGGTATTCATTGAGTGTTCAGCATTTTACTTTCTGGGGGTTTTATAAGTTTTCTCTAATATGCAGTGAGATCTTTACCATTATGTTACAATTTTCCCCTAAGGGGGTTTTAAATGAGACTTGGATGTCTTTGATGCAGAATCTGGTGCAATTACAGAAGGATGGTGTGCCTGGTTAGGATGGTGTCAAAGCCAACATGCTCTTCCTCAGAACAGAGCCTGAACCCAAACTCCGTGTTAAAAGGGATAAAGCAGGCAAGCTGGGCTCCAGATTCAAACGTGGGGTTGGTAAGTTTTGGCTAAACCGGTATCTCACAGTTTGTTGAAGTCCGGATCTGGCCCTGAGCGCTGTACTCAGTGCTCTTCAGCAGTTCCTCGTGGCAGGCCTGTACATGACACACCCGTAGGTGACTGTTGTCACACCAGCTTTAGGGTGGCTGTGCTTCGCTTCACTAATCCCACTGAGTTCAGTGGCAGGGGATGGAATGGGCTGAAACTCACTGGAACATGGTAGGCAAGACCATGCGTAGTAGGTTGGTCACTGAATAAGTTGAACAAGCTGATGAAAACAAACTAGGAATATCAGAAATGTTTAATGGTCTGGGAAAGCCTCTGATGGCTGGAAGACCCAGTTCTGGAAGGTGCCTTCCAGAGATGCAAGGGCAACAGCACAGGCAGGGAAGCAAAAGAATGAAAATTTGTTATTTCCCCTTGGGATTACCCCCACGCGTAAATCTCTCTGATTTATGTGTTTGTTTATTAAAAGTGTGAACGGGACCCTGCTCTTTTTTTGCAGCCTGACCTCTCTTAGGGTTGCATCGTGATGCATTTGTCATCATGTCACTATTACTCATTAGAACTATTACATAAATCATGGCCGACAGGCTCTGTCCCAAAGGACTTAGGAGTTTGAACAGACAGGACCCCAAGCCACAGCAGAATTACCTGTTTATTATTTTGCTCATAAAAATGTACTCAAATATATCAACATTCTGTGAGCTCAAGAACTCTTACTTTTATGGTAACAAATTTGCAAATGAAGGGGGGTGTTTTTTCAGTGAGTTGTTTTTAAAGGATAAATATTATAACTATAATTAGGATCCTGTTTAAACTCTAATTCTGTGAGTTGTTTTCAAACTACTCATTCCAGCCTGGGAAATACAGTGAAGTAATATGAAATCATACTTACCTGCTCTGTGCTTTTTCTGAGTCCAGGCAAAGGCAGACACACAGTCTGCTGTAACATGATTTAAACATTTCCAAGTCTTTCTGGTACCATCGGTCACAGGGGTGCCTTTGCAGGACCCTTTGCAGTTCCTATTGACTCCAGGGGAAGTTGGACCAGCTCCTAGAACCAGCTCTCAAGGGGTCTGGGCATCAGATTGCTGCTCTGTTCACTTAGGTCTGAGGTTTCCCCACTCCCAGGGTCCTTGATAATCTCCATTGTGCTTCTCCTTAGCCTCAGAGGCATAGAAAGTGCATGCCCAGTTATTTACCAGCGCCCCTATTCCTTGCAGGGCACATTCCCCCAGAAGCTGACTGGAGTCAACCACAGGGACTGCCAAGTGGTATCTTCAGTCCTGTAAAAATCCCTGGCCCCACCTGGCTCAGCAAAGCCGGTTTATGAGAGGGTCGGATCATGGTTACTGAGCTGGGTCTCACTGGGGAGCATCTGGCAAAGGGTGGCTTTACAGTCCCCTCGTGTTCAGTAGCAGAAGTATTTCTCCAGGATGCATGGAAACCCAGCTCCCAATCTCTGCTCTTCAGCCTGCCAGGCCTCCCTGGGCACCCATCACCCCTGTGCATGAGACATGAGCCCAGAGGACATAGGAGGGTTGAGATCAGTCTTTCCTAGTCCCTTGTGCTGTTTCTTTAGCTTTTCCTAATGACAACTCCTCTTCAAACCTGCCAGGCTTGGGCACCTAACTCCTCTTTCACTGTGCGTGGTCCGGCTCGGATTCCCCAGGGCAGCCTGCTCCGTTCGTGAATTAACCCCTAAACCTGCACCAGTTGCACCAAGTGCAATTCCTCCTGGTATTTCATTTTCACGGACAAAGCAGATACCAGCAATACCTGGACACAGGCTGAAGCACAAGAAATCAGAAGGAAACAGAAGGAACACAGTGGGAAAGTGAAAGCACACTGCACTAGATTGCACTTTCTTTTCAGGTAACTTGGGAGTTGTATTACATTCTTGAATTTTTTTTTTTTTTCAAATGGATAGCCTTGAAAGAATGCAAGTGACCTAGGTTTTAAAAGTTCATCTTCTCTGATACAACCCTCTCTGCGCCACCCTGTAGAACAGCAGCAGTGACTCCTGGCTGGCACAGACCACGACATCCCAACTGCCTGCTGAGCCCGCAGGCAGCACAGACCTGAGCTCAGACCCTGTCCCCCAGATTGGTCTTCTGCTGCCTGAGCCCAGGGAAGAGCATTCAGGAGCAGCAGGAAGCTACAGGAATTAGGAGTCCTCTGTGAGCCAGCTCCTGCTGAGAACAGCGATGGCACAGGTGTGAGCTGCTCAGACACATTCACCTGGCACTAGCAGTGATACCTTGCAGATGAAAATCAAAATTTAGGTGAAAATTAATGAGCAACAGTGACCAAATTCAAGTGACATCTTCTCTTAACCCTGCAGCTCAGGGCAGAACAGTTACAAGGAATAATCCCTTGTGAAACTTGTGGCAATTGGCAAGTCACTACATTGACCTCTCAGGGTCTTCCCTGCGTGTGTCTTGGACAAAGTTTGGAGTCACATCAAGATGTCATCTGGTTCTCGATGGTTTCTCCCCTTCTGCAAACACAGTTGTCATTTTGAAAAAATTTAGATGGCTCTTTATTTCCTTGCAATGCACAGGATATCCTTCAGAGCACGCAGATGTTCAGATCAGTCCCAGTGACCTCTCCCGGGATGACAGTGGCTGAGGGAGGAGGCCGCGCCGTGCCTGTCTCCCTGCAGAAGCAGCGCTGCCCAGCAGTGCATACAAAGGTTCTGCAGGCAGTTACCAGCTCTGATTGCAACCAGAACTACTGGTGGAAGACAGGAATCCCACTAGAGCTCTGTGGGACTGCCCTGTGCTGTGCTCAGGATACCCAGAAATGCCCCTGCTGGAGTAGTGCTGCTGTCCCAGCACGGCTCCAGCCCTGGCCTTCAGCCTTTTCTCCTCCCCAGCTTTCTGTGGGTGAAAATCTGGGCGTACTGTGACCATTTACCCATATTTCAGTCATGTCTTGCTGCTGAAAGAAAGACTTCAGCAGCAGTGGAGGTCATGTAGCCAGGCATGTGGGCTCGCTGTAAACCTGATTGCCTGTGTGGGATGAATTTATAACTATATGGAAATTAGCTGTAGCAATGAGACCATTCTCACATTTTAGTATTTTTCTAGCCTTTAACTTGAAAAATATTCAGTGGCAAATCATTGCAGTGAATGTTCAGAGCTAATCTCAACAAAATCATTCTTTGCTGATTGCTGGCCTCGCAAATCTGTGGGTATGGCTTCTGCTCTAATTGGGTTACTAATGTGCCTTTCCAACCAACACATGTTTGCAGTGTTACATTTAAATAATACAATAAATGCTGTGTTACATAATAAATTCAATTAGGAAAAAATAGTACTTGACTCACACAAAATAACTAATGAAGTGTGCATTGCACATTGCACAATCAATATGCAATTTCTTTTTTCTCTGTGAATATGTCCATATTTGAGCTCAAATTATGCTTTCATGAATGCTAGGGAAACAGAAGCACTACATTGTGAAAAATAAAGGAAAGTACGGACAATTCCACTGAGATTTGCCACAAAGGCTGTGCACGTTAGCGCATATACAGTAGGTGGTTCATTGTGCATTATAAATACGTTGTGTAGCAGTGGCACTGAGGAAGGACTCCTTCAGTTTACATGGCCACAATCTGAATGCAGCTACCCACAAAGACACACACCTTTTTTCTTTCCCTTTGTTTGCTAAATGGGTAACAGCCACCCTCCAATTACAATATCTCTCTAAACCATCAAAAAGAAAATGCAATTGCCCTAAATTTTGCATAGGCAAAAAGAGGTTTAAGGTCAAATCCAAACTTTCAGCTCTAAGGATCCAGAGTGGTGTAGTTTAGCTTTGAAGTGGGGCTGCAGACCTGCCGCCTTCCAGTGTATTGTGTTTAGTCCTCCCCTGGAAAAAAAAGAGTGTGTAAATATGGATACAGTTTATTGCAGATTGCCCAACAGTCTGGCACTTTAGCATGAGGAAAAAAATACAGCAAGTGTGCTGTTATTGAGGAGTGAAAAGTGTGGGGAAAAGGAGAGGCTTAGAAGTGTTCTCCAGCAAATCCAGCAGAAAACCAAAGACTTGCTTTGCATTTGCTCGTGCAATTGTTCCTCATCACACAACGCTGTGACACTGTCACCCCAAGGAGCTCCTGTTGCATCATGGTCTCGGCTACCTCGTCTGGAACGTGGAGAAAGGTGTTTCGTGAGACACAGGGGGAGGAGGGACCACACACTTACTGTCCCCGTCTTCATTCGGGACGCTGCCAGGGGCTGATTGCAGGAAGACAATTGCCCGGTTTTCCCTGGGAAAGCAGCCGTGCTGGTTCCTTGCAGTGATGATCAGCATTTTCGGTGGGTCAGAGGTGCAGATTCCCATGCCTCCAATTCCCCTAGGCCCAGGGCCATGGCGTGCCCAGGTGCGTCCCAGCCAGCTCCCAACCCAGACGTGGCGTGAGGATGTAGGTGGGTTTGAAAGCGTGTGACAGCAACGTCCCAAGTGTGTGCAGGATCCGACCTTCAGCAGGTGATGCTTTTTCAAACCTAAGGAGTACAAAGATGTTCCCATCTTCCTTTTGTACTTTGCAGACTGTAAGAGTACTTTTTAAAGCCAGTGTGTCAATGCAAAATTAATACTTTTATAATAACATACAATAAACAACATGAAAAAATTACTGGTGTCTCTGACAATGTGGAAATCAAACACCAGGTTTTCTCAATGGGTATAATTTCCTATTCCATGCAGGTAAAATTATGTCCAGGAAATTTTTGCTCATAGTAACATCCATGGGCTGCACAGGCAAGAATTCAGTTCAAGTCTTATTGTAAAACCTCAGTATCGGAAAGCACAACATCTAAAAAATGGTTTGGGGATTGTTTGTGGGGGTTTTTGTGTGTGTGTAAACATTGTTTATTTACAAAAATAAAAATGCTATAATTCTACATAAACAAACCCATTTTTAGCTCACTAGAATACTACTTTGTTGGGTACTCACAGCAAAAGTATTAGTTCCAAATTTCCAGCCAATTTAAATTACTCAAGTTTCAACATAACCTGTAGAAAAGTATTCCCATTTATTTTGGTTTTTTTTGAAAGGGCATAGCTTGGTAGAGTATCTTTTGCTGAGCTGGCATTGCTGTCTTCTACTACAAACCTCAACAATTTTATTTCTGAAGCTGATTCCTCTGGTTTTGGTGTGTGCTTACTTCTGTAATGAATTATAGAAGGAACTACCCATTCTGTGCTGTTTTCTGGTCGGTATCACTTTCCTTTTTGCATTGATTTCAGATAGCTGAATATTAACACCAGCAAATGTTCCCAGACACACCAAAATAAGTCACTTTGCTGAACATTTTTCTTTTAAAAACTGTTTTGTAAAATCTAAATGTGATTGTAAATTACATCATGGTTGGAATTAGCAGACTGGGTATTTTTTCTGCCAACAGAATTGCTTGACCTGAATTCTGTGAAGGATGCTAACAATCCAGCTTTGTGTAAAAAGACCTGCCTATTTCATTTGCCCATTTTTATCTAATCTGTTTCAAATTCTTAAGGTCAGAAGTACGTAAGTCCCATTTGGAAAATGCCCTGTGCTGTGCATTTGCTCCTAGGAACAGAGCTTCTAGAGGGATTAAACCCGAGCCTGCCTGATGGCTGCAAAGAGAATTGCAGGTATAAACCTTCAAACCCTGAGTGTTTGTACCTGATTGGCCACTGCAAACCGAGGGCTGGCTAATGCGGTTCCAATTCAAGCAAAGAAACATCAATCACAGGGCTTGACCGGCTGCTAACCACTTTTATCAAGGCCACACAGCTACAGCGCCCAGGGTGATGGACGGACCCTTGATGCACAAAGGTGTTATTTTGGAGGTTGGTTTGGTGCCTGGGAGTTGGCACTGGGGTGGTTAAAGCAGCTTGGCTGGCTGGAACTGGGCAGCTGCCTTTGCTGAGCCTCGGGAGAGGTTTGCCAGTAGTAAAAAAGTAAAAAAAGGAGATTGACATTGCACTGAGCCTCCCTTGGGGAGCACAGCAAAGCGCTGCAGCCTGTGCTAGGCTGTTTCTGGACACCTCTGAACCCTGGGTTATTCCTGAAACTGGAGTGTTTGGGAGACCAGTGCAGCTGTCAACTCATTTTACTCTTTGCAGTGCCTCTGCACTGGCAAAGCAGTAATCCTGCTGCGATCCTTCTTTCCTCATAAAATGGATAGAGAGATTTGTTTAGACTTTCCATAGGATGACAGCATATATAAATACTACAAGATGAATCAATTACCAAGTCTGGCTATATTTGCTAAGAGATCTTTATCAGTAAAAACAAGAAAAACTGCCTTACCAGTACAGTGAATCAACAAAAGTAATTGGTGTTCTGAACAGAAAGTAAGGTGCTAAAATATACAATTGGGCCCCAAACTCAGGCATGTGTCACAAAATTATAATTCTTTTCCAATGCTCAATGCACCTGCGTCTTTTGGGAAAAAGCCTTGGTTTCTGCCAGGGCATGCAAGGCTTTTATTTTCTTTATTTGTATGAAAGTAAAATGTATCTGAGGAGGTGCCTTGGTCTGCACGGCACTCAGGGATGGACTTGCCTCCATCCCCAAATCTAAGCACGCCCGTGGTGCAGAGACCATAAATACTGGTCCAGTCCCCAGCAGAAAATGGACAGGATGGCCCTGCCTCGGGGTGTCTGGTTTTTGGAGAGCAGTTGAATGTCACAGCAAACCACAGCTGCCCGCTCCAGCCAGCCCCCGCCGGGGTGGGATCCATCCCACTGCCAGCCCCTGGTCTGCAGCCAGGCATTGTCCTGCCAGCAGAGCGGTGCAGATCATCAGCAATGTGCTTCTATCCCTGCCTTCTTAATGGGCTAAAAACAACGGAAAACAGAGAGATCATTTTCTATTTTAATGATCAAAAGGGCCCATTATTCACAGCCTACACACAAGATGTTATGATTTTCAATTTTCCTGCACTAATCATTCAGTCCGTTTGACAGCTGACCTTCCAGTGGTCATGGTTTTTCAAAACAAGGAGGAAAAAACCCCAAACAGAAAACCCAAACACCCTTTAGCAGCTTATCAGAAAAGCAAAATAATCGTAAATGAGGTGGTAAGGATCTCACTTGCAGAAGTCGTGAGCAGAGCTGCCTCTGTCTGCAGCAGCTAGAAGTTTTCTTGGCAGTGGGAGAAGCTGGGGTTCAGGAGAGCATCAGCTGGATGTTTGGGTGCTGGACGCTGCCCTGCAAACAGCGGCAGCACCAAAATGGCACTTTCTGAACAAGTTTCTGCAGCTGCTTCTGCACTGTTAGGGACATTCCCACATCCCTGCTACTGAAACCAGAGGATGGCAGCAAGCGTTACACAAGCAATTCACGGTCACTGGTGTATTATGGGTATTAGCCAGGGACGTTTTTAACAACCAGAAGGAGTTTTAGCTGAGTGTTGGTCAGAAAAAGGATATTTTGCCATCCAGAAACAGCGGCAGCAGGTCCCAGTGCCTGACACCGCTCAGCAGACTCCCAAAGAGCTGAACCACACAGACTCTAGCTAAATAAGCCAAAAGAGACGGCAGGGTCTAAGAAGCCAGCGTTCCTGTGGCTTCAATCTGGAGTAACTTGGTTGAATTGCAGGTAGTAAATAGCCTAATTAAACAGATGTAATGACTTAAATGCCTGCTGGAAGTCAAAAGGAGATGCGTGTATTTTTCCACCACAATTTTGGTTGTGTTTACCAAGTTAAGAGGTGAAATGAAGAAACATAAGTTCCTGTAAATTGTTGATTGGAAAACATAGATTTTTACGCTTTCAGATGATGGTTCTTGGCAAAACATTAAACTGGAATAAATTTCAAGGTTGAAATCTGTTGAAACAAGTGGCAGTTTTAAAAATGCTTTAATTCTGGGTTGACAGGAACTTTGCCCCCAACTCGTACTATAATTGTGAGTGCTCTAAACGAATCAGTTCGATTTTTGATGTCAGCTCAGGATTTTTCCACTGTAAGATCTTTGAATGAAGAGAACTAAAAGCCATATACAGAGCCAATCAAACACGGATCACGTTTGCACTGGTACGTTATATACAGTTTGCAAACAAAAATGGGAATTTTGAGCTTGGCACCCCTTCATTCACAGAAGCAGGGTTGTGGATCCAGGAGGCAGAGACAGCTGATGTGCAGCTGCTCTGCAGAGCGGTGCAGAGGCGTTGGCAGAGGATGTGTAGAGCTGGTGGTTAATGAGACTGTGGAAGAACCCGCTGATGGTGTCTGGGGAACATTCCTTGTGTTTTTAATGCTGTGAAACATGATCGAGTATGAATTCTGTACATCTGGGAGGATGTCAAATTCCAGGTGACATTTGGAATGTCGCAATTAAGCTATTACAAAGACTTTTGAAATAAACAGGAGAAAAAATGTTGCCTGGGATGTGCATGCGAGTGCTCTTGTTTTTTCGTCTGAGCATGGAGAGAGGGAGGCGAGGCAGAAGCACCTCCTGGTGAGAGACCCCCTTGGAAATGTGTGGCTTGGAGACCTCAGAGCCATATGGGGAGACCCCACAGCTCCCCAGATGCTGGGTAAACTGTGCATGGTCGAGCAGAGCCAGGTGGGATAACAACTGGTGTGATGTGCTTCCCGATGGTCACCCGTTAAATTCTGCACCTGAGTGATCCTTCGCTTTGCAATAAAATAGAGAGCAGATGGAAACCGTTTGCTCTGTAAACAGTCACAAGGAACTCCCGATATACCCCTCTCCACAACTCCCATTCAGATCAATAGAAGCCATCTGTCCAAGGTATTAAGATAAATCTTGGGAATTTTGCTATTGACTAGAAAGGCACTTAAAAGATCAATGACACTGTGAACAGAGAAATGTCACTGCACCAGCTGTGGAGGTTTGCTAATCTTGCTAGATAACACAGACCCAGAGGGCAAACCCTTCTGACTTACACACCCAGACACAGCCCCTATTGCTGCCCCCACCTCCTCAGCTACAGGAAACAAGCCCCAGCTGGGGCTGGTGCTGGGCACATGCTCTGGGATGGCTCCTGCTGCTGCAGTGTCCAGCCTGACACCAAACCTGCCAGGGCTGTGCCACACTGGCTTCCCTCCTTTCCAGCACCCCCACGACGGGCACGTGGGCATTTCTGACACCCCCATCCTGCTCCCAGCTCACCCAGACACGGCAGAAGACATGGCCTTAATTTCAAGAGAAGCAAATGTGGTGGGCAGAGCCCAGCATGGGGCTGGAGTGTACCGAATGAGGCAATTACAGGGGATTAATTTGACATTGTGCACTGAGATTTGGGGTTTAATCGTGTATTGGGGTTTCCAGTGGTTCCAGACACCGAGCTGCAAACCTCATTGTGTTGAGATGACTGCTGCTGGAAAGGGTTGTCAGGCATGGGAATGGGCTGCCCAGGGAGCTGGTGGAGTCACCATCCCTGGAGGTGTTCGAGAAACAGGTGGACATGGCACTCCATGGCCAGGTTGACGTGGTGGTGTTGGGTCAAAGGTTGGACTGGATGATCTCAGAGGTCTTTACCAGCCTGACTGATTCTGTGATTCTTTCCTCATGTTATCCAAAAAGTAAATTTTGTGCAACTGTTGCATTTATATTGGAAGATTACATAAAGGTTAAAATCCACCTCACCCTAGTCATGTAACCAGTTATTTTGGTGGAAATGACGCTATTTGAGTGAGTGTTCCAAAAAAGGTTTCACCTGAAATACCCTTGAAATGTGCTGTACAAGTCATTAAAGCCCTCACCATGCCCACTGTTTTCCTCTTTGCTTTTATCCACTTTAATTGGTCTCTTACCCCATTTATTTCTCTGCCCGCTTCCAAGTCCTCTGTTTCCTTCCTGCTGCTTTATTCTCCCAAACTAATACAAGAGCTGTGTGTGACATTGTGACCTGCAGAAATCGCTGCCAAAACCTCCATGGCTGAGCTGATCACCATACCAGCTCTAAAAATGAATCACACCCTCGCATTTGCACTAAATGTCCTTGTTCCCCTTCACACCCTGAGTGATTCCTTCAAAGGACAAAATTCTGTCACTGGGGGTAATTAAAAACAGTTCATATCCTGTTAGGATTACAGGTTTAAAAATCTGAGTGCCAGGGAAACAAGGCGTTTGCTGTTTTTGGAGGAAACGCACTCCCACAAGAAACATAGAACTTAATTTTGCTGTCAGATGTTCCCACAGACTCCTCTTGAAAGTCAACCGAAGCTGTATAAATGTGCCTGAAGCCAGTTTTAAAAAAGAAATTACATTTATATTTAGATTGTCACCCTCCAGTCATTCAAAATGGTTCATGTGGGAAGTTTATAATGCTGTGATCAAACTCTTTATTTTGGAATTTATTGACATTTTAGTGTCACAGGTCTTCTTTCAAGTAAGGGATTTCTGCTAATGTGTGATGTCCAGGGAAGGAAAACTATTTAGCCTAACACACTACTGCAGCTCAGTGACACGGCAAAATAAGGGATGAGCTCAGTGGAGGGACCAAACCAGAAGGACTCCTCTGGGTGAGATGCAGGGGTACCTTTGCCTTCTCCATGTGCTCCAGGCTCTCCCCAGCTCACTCCTGCCCAGTCAGACAGGGTCAGAATTCTTCCCCTGCACTCCTGGCCAGGGCCGTGTCTGTGCCAGGGGCTGCAACAGTCCCTGTCTCATGGTATCAACTGCATTTGCAATGCCAACTCAAACCAATTCATCTGAACTGTACAGGGAGGGAAACACTCATCCCTGAAATCTCTGCAAATCATGTAAAAACCATCAGCAACTGGGAAGGAAAAAGCCAATATGGACAAGATTATTCATACCCATACAATCATGTTGATTTGTACCAATATTTATTTTTATCTCTCATCTTCCAAAATGTAGGTATAATTAAGCAACTCCTCATGAGTATCATCTGTGCTAGTACTGAAGAAGTGTACATATTCCTATGTAGATCTAATAGTTGATGGTAAATGTTAGCATATCCTTGAGATCTGCGAGATCATTAAAGCAGAAATTACCTCATATTAAAAACAGTTATAGGCAGTTACAGGCTGTATCCACAGTCCTCTGGAGAAAAAAAATGAACCATCAAGGATAATTTTTTAGTCACTGTTTCCATCTGAAGTGCAATTACTTTTTTCTAGCCCCTCAGAGCATCATCAATAATGAGAAGCCTGCGGATGAATCAGATACTCCATCTTGGCTCCCTTCTGTCGCTGGTGATTTCCAAGCGTCTCGTGACCAGCTGCAAGCTTCTCCACAAGCCTCTGAATGAGACATTTCTGGCATCCTCGTTTCTTATACATGATTTGATGGTCTCATGAGTCTGTTCCAACCTGAATGATTCTGTGATTCTTTACACAGGAACTCAGGCACCAGGGAGCCAAGGGCTTGTCCAGCACAGCATGGGAGATCTGCGCAGGAATTAACTCCAGATCCTTGAGCCCCAGACCAGTGCTGTAGGCAGCACATTTTTCTGTGTGGTTTCTCCTGAAGGTGACCAGAGCCCTGACCCTACAATCCTTGAGCACCTTGGCTCCAACAGAAACACAGAGTATTCAGCAGTTTCTGAATTTTTCACCAAACCAACTCCCTTGTGCACACTAAGTTGGTAAAAGCGGACATCTCCCCACAGCACTGAGAGGATTGTCATTAAAGGCAATTGAAAGAGCTGAAAGCAGGGGTCACCATGTAAAAAGCTGATGGGGACAAATCCTCCCATCATGCAGGTGTCAGAATTAGGAAGCAGGAATTGGAAAGCAGCTCAGCTCAGTGTGATTGTAACAAAACATCCATTTATCAAAGTAGTCTAAAAAAAGCATAGCTCTAGGTTTTGAAACTGCTAGTGAAAAGACAGCTGCATCTCTCAGCAATTTTTAAAGCAATCCTAAAAATTACTTTATTTTTGCTTTGTACCTAGGCACTGAAAAGTCACTGAGCTAACTTTTTAGAAGTTTTTTTATGGTATCACATCCCAACCTAAATGCATTTTGATCTACACTGCAATGCTGTAAAAAAATTACTTCAAAGGTGCACGTGAAAACAACTGTGAGGGGTCGTTGACTCTTCTTGACTGGTTTTGCCTACAAAAGAGCAGAGACTACAGAGAAATCTGGAGCCACAGACAGGCTCCACTGAAAAGTTCCCAGAACTATCACAGCACTTTCTTGCCAGAGCACAGCATTTTATTTTCCAAAGCAAATGGAAACATAACCAGTGCAAAATCCTGCCTCGTAACAGATGCTTCTGCTTGCTTTTCCACAGAGGGGTGAAGATGGATGCAGCCAGCACACACCGTGAGAGAGGCCTCACAGACCCTCTGTGCATCCCCACAGCAGGAAATACAACCTCACCCAGGCAGAGGCAGCAGCCAGCGCAGGTGGGGTAACTCCCTGTGCACTGCCATGCCCCAAGCCCTAAAGACAAATGTGGGGAGACCTGGGTGGCTCCGGGGGAATTCAGGCTGCATTTGGGGGCTCTCCAGCATCCATGTCAGCAGACCCTTCTCCGAGGGCTGGCTGTTCCTGCACAAACTGCCTGAGAGGGATGGGGACACAAAGGGGTCTCAGCACATCAGCTGGGGTGTTTTGCCTGTCTCTCACCTTCCTGCCTCTCACTTTTCAGGACACCTCAGGATCCAAACTCTGAGCAGGGGGATGGGTGCCACCACAGTGCCCGGGTCTCCCTGACAAGGTGGGTCTTGGGCACCTGCATCACCTGCAGTGCCACAGGGCCCCAGGCGTAGCAAGAGCTGTGCAGGCACAGTGACACAGCTCTCTTGTCAGCCCAGGGCAGCACCCAGAGCACTGCCAGCATCCATCCCATTTGCAGGCAGAAGATGGTTTGGCACTGGTGTCCAAAGAAGTGCTCCTGGATGCCCTTCAAGCAAATAAGTACATAACAACTCGAGCAGAGGAGACTCAAAAGCTATTTTTTAAAGAACGTAATTTTATTAAAGAGTTTTAAAGAAATTGTCTTTGCCCAACAGAAGAAGAGGAGGGCTGGTGGGTTGGCAGGAGCCTGGCTCTCAGGGTGACACTGCTGCTCGTAGCAGCCCTTTCAGAGAATCACAGAATTATAGAATCACTGAGGTTGGGAAAGACCTGTAAGATCACCAAGCCCAGTCACTACCTCAGCACTGCCAAGCCCATCACCAAACCACCTCCAGGGATGGTGACTCCACCACTTCCCTGCACAGCCTGTTCCAACCATGAAAAATCATGTCCTAATATCTAATCTAACCCTTTCCTCCCATCCTACTTATCTGGTGCATTTCCTCTCTGCCCGTCAACCCTTTGGCTCAGCCGTGGCACCATTCCCGCATCTCCCACTCCTGATGAAAATGTGGTGCTGACATAGAAGATCTGCACAACCTGCCAGGAGAGAAGCAATCCTGACAAAGAAAATAATTCCAAGATACTGCTGGTACCCACAGATGCCCAGGACTGCGGGGAAGGTTTCTTAGGGCAGGAGATGATTTTGATATGCTCAAGTCAGCACCAGTAGCACCCCATAAAGTCAGGAGAGGATGCGTTCACTGCATCATTCAGCACCGTCAGTCATCTTTGCTCTAAAATCTTTTACAACTCCAGAAACTGCAGCTGGGTGTTATTAGCATCAGTCCTATACCCTCCAGTATTTCTCTGGCACCCCATTAGTGTTTAATACACCATGCTGGCAGCTCTGAGAGTCTGGAGGCATCCCAGAGCTTGCTCCTGCTTGGTTCACTGCTTTCTTGCACAAGCAGGAAATCTGTTGTGGGTGGTATTAAAGCACCTGCCAGGTGGATGTTGAGACCATGAGGAGAGCTCTGAGCAGGCCATATTTGCCTTGTGAGTGGTGTGGTGTTCAGTTCAAACTGCAAAGGTTTCCTCCGCTGTGGTTAAATGCCACGGGCTGTGGAGACACTCCAGGGAGAGAGAAGTGACAGGTTCCCACATGGATTTTCTTCCCCAATGCTGAACAAATTTAATCATTCAAATCCCAATATATTTTTGATGAACATTTCTATCTGGACAGGGTATAGAGTTGCAAGCCACCAGAAATATGGGTTAGAATAACTTCTGCTCTCCCCAGAGAGGGGCTGAGTGGGGGGCGAGGGTGACACCCAATGGTTTTATTGAGGGTCCAGCTTCAGGGAGGAAGCAACGAGCCTGTCTTCTTCCAGAACATCCGTGAGGATGCCTGTCCATGTGCTTTCCACTCTGAACTGGATGAAGACCAACATCTTTCTATACAGTTTTTCCAGCAGTCATTGTTGGCCGCTCAGTCCATTTTAAAATAGGAACTGCTGACTCTCAGGGTACATTGAAGCTGAGAACTTATTTTTGTTAGTCTGGTTTCTAGCTGGTCTCTCTGAAACTGCTACAAGCAGAGCCCAGCCAGGGTTTTTCCACAGTTCACACTCTGCCATAGGGACTCAGCCTACTCATCGCAGCTTGTCCGCTCCCATGGATGTTTTTAACATGGCCTAACAGAGGGTGCAGAACAGCGGGGAAAAAACATTTTCAGAAAGGTGAATTTTCAGCCAGCACAAGACAACCCGATGGCATAAATCTTTCTGCCATCCAAGTCCTGGAGCTGTTCTGCCTGCACACATTCAGGAGCATCGATCTTTGCAGCCACTTTCCTCCTCAGCTGGAATTGAAAGACTTTGCTACTGTATATATTTTTTGAAAAGAGGAAATGGGACTATTTTCTGAGTGCAAACAGCTTTTGTTGTTTTGTTTCTTTGTCTGACTTTTTTAGAGCAGTGTGTGAAGGGCATCCAAAAATGGCAGCCTCTCCCATCTGCCCACAGAGGATCTGCTCCCTGATTAGCCCTGGAAGGTGCTTCCCTCATTGCCAGCCTGTGTTCCAGCCAACCTCTGCGGTGTCCCACAGCGGAAGGAGGATCACAAGAGACAGGTAACAAAGAGATGCAGGAGCCAGACAAGAGCCTCAAAGTCAGGGAGAAACAGAGATGAGAGGGCAGTGAATATAAAGGGGTCTGCTATACAGCAGCTTTCCTGGTGACTAATTAAAGACTGATGTCTAACTGAGATGCTTTCAGTGGTGGTCTCTGCACTGACCACACTGGTCCTCCGCAGCCAGAGCTTTGTCCAGTTTTATCACTAACTCATAACAGCACAATCAAGCAGGCTGGGGTACATTAAGTGAAAACCCTGTGGTTCTCCATTTGTACCACTTCAGTTTAGGCACATGCTCCTCGTGGCTGTGCTCCTCCTCTCCTCCCTGCTTGTCTGTCCAACTCCACAGCACTAAAACCAGAGGAGTTTACACTGAGCATTTGCACTGTGCTGGCCACAGCGCAAAGCAGGACAGTGTTTGGGGATACACTAAACTGCAGGAGGGGCAGAGAAGAGCATCCCTCCTTCAGCAACCAAACATGTCCAACAACATCTGAGAGGCAGACAAGGCACTTGACACCTACAGCCAGGGGAAGGTTTTCCAAAACCCTCCTGACTGATGGTTATGGAGGTTTCTTTGAGCTCCCTGTGAAATGCATTACTAGCTGCCTGCTCTCTATAGGCCAGATGCATTCCAATCTATTTTCTAGACTAAACTTCCACATTTGGGTAAAGATCCTACTTAGGCAGGCCTGGTAATGGGACTGGCCCCAAGCAGGCACAGCAGCTCAGGATTTCATACCAGGCCTCCCTCCCAGGCTACTGTGTCCTCCTGGAAGGTTTCGGGCATTATCTGCAAATGTCAGATTACTGCACTGGTTACCACACTCCCCCAGAAACCTCCTTGTTCACATCAAACACCTGCCAGCAGCCTGATGGCCCTGCCTGATGTCCTTTGATAAGGGTAATAGGAAAAGAAAAATCCTAAGGAGTGCCTCAGGATGTGTGGGAGGTGCAGCAAAGCCTTGGACGGTTTGATTTTCTCTCATGTGCACAGGATAAATAAGCATCTAGTCACTGATGGAGACCAATGCTCATTCTTAAAAAAAGCAGTAAAACTGAACTTTGTAATACTAATGAGTAAGATAGCCATCAGCTTTCGAAGTTTTTCAGTAAGAAAATTACAGTTTTATCTACAAACTACACTCCAGAGAGAAATTAAACCTTTGAGAACTACTGAGAGCACAACAGCATTAGCATGGATTCATGGGCCCAACAGCCAGTCTAATCTCAGGGTAAAAAAAAAGCATTTACTTCATGCAGCTCCTCTGATTCACACTGAAGGAGCACATCTCTTACAAGAGAGATTACAGAGTTAATCCTGTCCCTCTACAGCAGGAAGATAAACAACACTGCAGTTTTCTCATAACCAGTTTTGTATCATAATACATCAAGCTTGAAATCCAGCCACAGCAGCAGAGAGAGAGGGGCATCTGGAAGGCTTCCCTTTCAGAAATTTATTTCCTTCACAGCCCAAAAAAAAGGGAGCCATTAAAATGCTCCTGTAGGTGAAATTGTACATCAGAAGACAAGGAGTTAGACCCAGGTCTGCTAGGGCTGGGTTAGCTCTGCTCCAGGGCTGTGTTACTGCACTGCCAGGCGGCTCCGCTGCAGCGGGGCAGATCTGAGCTGGGGTTCCACAGGAGCTCCCCCTCAGAAGATCAGGTATTTTAAGCAAGCCATGCAAGAGTTTCATAGTGCAGGTGGTCCACTCCTGCTTAGCAAGTGCTGCTCATTTTCTGGGGGGCCTCAAATAGGTTGTGGTTTCAGATTACTTTTTTTAAGTTAAAGGGAATAACTAGAGCAAAACAGCAGTGTCCAAACAGATGCTGAAACACTTCCAGAGACAGGCCAGCCTGTGCTGGCAGCAGAGCTCCCACAGCAACCAGGGTGCCCCCAAACTGGATGAAGGGAGAACACGCCGTGGACTCTGCACCATCAGTGCTTCCCCAGGTGTCTGATCCCAGCCGGTGCAGTCACTCTTGTCACCTCAGGCTTTTGTGCCTGCATGGAGAAGTGCAGCTTTGAAACCCTGGGGGCTTCGCTGAGGATGTACATCCACAGAGAGAGGGAGCACCTCACCGAGCTCACCTGCACCCCCCTGATTTCCTGCACCCACATCACCAGCCTTGGGCACTATGACACACAGCCTCTTGTACAGCAGGCACAAAGTAAGCAGGCTGCTTTTTTTTTGCCTTTTAATGTCATTGATTGCCACCAAGGTGCGAGTGAATTGCTACAGTGCATCCCAGTGTCCCCAAATTGAATGATAAATGCCACAGCAGAATGAAGATATGAAAGATGTGGAAAGGGAATGTGAGCTTGGAAAATCTGTTACTGCCCAAGGTGAAGAGAGTCAGTAGGTACAGAAACCAAAACTCCTACAGTGCCCTCCCAGGTCATGGCAAAAAAAGACGACAGCCAGAGCGTCTGCACTGAAATGGGCATCAGAATCCTCTTGCTGGTAATTTGGGTGTTGAACGTTGATGTGAAGCTTGGGCTTTATTTTTACCTTCTTCATTAGCACATGAAAGCATAAGGAAACTACTTGCCATTATGTTGAGACCCTGAAAACCAAGGAAGGGACATTCAGGTCAGCAACAACCTACAGCAGAAAGACACAAGGAAGAATTACTGCAAATACCCAGGCAGAAGAGAATTGCTCTGAACAGCATTTCCCCAATCACCTAAAGCCCGCAAGGCTTGCACCATGGTAACACATGCTGTCATTCCTCACAAGGCTTGGGACCACATCCTGACAGCTACACTTCTGATCTCTTGTAGGGTGTTTTTGTTGAACCACAGGCCCTGGGGAGGAGGTGCAGCACGTGGCACGGTTTGCTGGCTCACTCTGTCTCCCTGCAGTGCCACTCTGGCTGCACCTGCACAGGGAAAGCAGGTCCCCAGGCAGCTCTGGATGGGGTCAGACAGGAGCGGAGAGGTTTAAAAGCTTGGACTGTCCACTGTCAGAGGCATCTGGGAACAGCCACACAGGCGAAACCAGCGGGCATGCTGAAAACACTGACAATCTCTTGTCTAAAGTCCACAGTGGTGGACACTTTCCTGAAGTCTTGTGCCACTTCTGTGCACAAAAAGAAAGGTGCAGGACAGTAGAAGATAATACTTCAAAATTTCAGCGTGAAAAAAATTCATGTTCCTGAGGGTTCAAAGCAGCGTCTTCAGGCAGGCACAGACACTTCAGGAGTGCTGCCCAGCACACGGTGCAGCAGCAGACTGGAGATGGGACCAGGCTGCCAGAGGGACCTGCAGCAGCGCTCCCTGGGCAGCTCTGCTCTTTGCCATGGCAGCTGGGCACGCTGCCAGGGTCCACAGCAACTCACAGGGGAACAGTTCCCTCCTTTTTGGAGAAAGGAGCATCCTGAAGCCACCCCCTGTGCGAGCGCATCGCCCTGACAAGCAATGACTTTGCAGCGTGCAGCAGGACGGGGTGGATCAGCAGGGGAAATGTTCTCATAAGCACAGGCTATTTATTCTCAGCTTTTCCCTCGGCTCTCGTTGTTTAGCACAGCTGTTTTCAGTTTTCCAGCCGTCCCCACAACGACAGAACGATTACATCCTTAGGGAAACTGCCACAGGCATCCAGCAGCTCAAACCAGGTGCCAAGACACCTTCTTTTCCACAAAGGCGAAAAGGCAAACACATTTTCTCACCTCTAGGAAAGCACTACTCGCTGCAGCTGCCGGAGCAAACACAACCTGTCTGCTTTACGCTATTGTTTCCCTCAGCTACAGGCACTGCTGCTGGGTCAGGTGACAGGGGACACTGTGTCAGGAGGGTAAGTCCCAGCTGCCACTTAAACTGATCAGAGATTGTCACTTCCCTCTGTAACAGCAGCGGTTGCGCCCTCTCAATTTGCCAGCCAAAGCAGCACATGCAGGGAGGTATCTACCCCTGTCCCACCCCATGCAAATAAAAAGCATTGCTGGCAGCTGAGAGAGACACATAAAAGTAGCACTGGAAGGTGCTCCCGTGTGCAGGAACAGTGCAGGAGCTTGGCAGGAGTAGAGAGTTCTCCTCACAAAGAACCTTCTAGATGAACAGGAACAGCAGAGAAAACCACTTGCCTGCAGCACTCAGTGCCAAGCCTTCTCAGGTGAATGAGCGAAGAGAACCTTGCATCTTTATTCAAGGCTAACAGTGCATGGCCTCCCCGTTCCCCAACAGCCTCGTTACTTTCCTTTGAAACTTCGATAATCTTTGCCTCCCCGGCACAGCTCTGTAATAAGCAGACAAGTTCTGGAATTGCTCCTGCCCCATAGGTGCATTTCTGAACAAAAAGCTAAATTGGAACTAGCAAAAATAGCCACCCGCCTGCTCACATGAAATCACACTACCTGTAACCCAGTTTGCAAGCAGCACTGACATATGGAGACTTAACCCTGCCTGATCTTCTCTTGCCTATATCCAGCAGCAGAGGGAGGGGGAAGTGTAGTGAAAAACACAGTTCAAAAGATTAGCTTTAAAATCTTGTTAACTTACACCCTTCTTCATGTGAGTGTTGAATGGCCTGAGAAAAACGGAATCTTCTTTGCTGCAGATACACGAGACCCTTTCTGAAGCACAGAGAAGGAGCTGCCCAGAGCTGATCCATCACTCCTGAGTAACACACAAGCACCTTTCACCCTCAGATGGGCAAACCTGGTCACACAGGAACAGCTCTATCAGCCTCCAGCTGCAACAGAAAAATAAAAGCAGCCTGTCCTCAGCACATTGCAGACACCCAGAACTGATGCACCACATCCAGAAAGGAAACTGTGGACACAAAGAACATGAACAAGGGGGACTGAGGGAAGTGGGAATCAGCTTAAAGCAGAGACGTGGCCCCTCTTGCTGGTGGCAGCTCAGTGAGGAGCTCCTTGGCTAGGAGTGCTGTAGACAAAGTGCACACAGGGTCAAAGGGAAAACAGAGAAGTTCCTGGAAGAGATGACCCCTGACGGTTTTATGCCTATTCTCTTGGTTACATGGACACGAGACTGAGCAAGGGGCACCTCTGGTCAGAGCACAGGGATGGATCTCAGCACACACAGGAAGAGGCTGTCAGTACCAGCTCTTCCAGTCCCCCTCAGGAACTGCCCCTTTCCAGCAACACCTAAAGCAGTTCGATCCAACATTTTTGGATAGTGTGGTGCTTGAAACAATCAAAAATTGCAAAAACACACTTTGTTACTTCATGCAACAGATTTTTTCATTCACACGCTTTCCCAGACCATGCCATCAACTGTGCTGTTTGAAATGCAAATATATTTTTGTCTTTATAAGTAGAATGCATTTTAATTTAGAGACCAAAAAAGTGTTATGCAGCACTCCAACCTCTCAAACAAGATTTCAGAGGTTCTGTTAAGAAACAGATCTAGTACGTCCCAGTTCTAGTCTAAGTACAAGCAAGTGTTACCCAACAGCAAGCTGAACATCGCACCTCCTTTAAGACTTCTTAAATGCTTAAATGCAGACCAATGCAGCACATTAATCCCTGGCACAGCTTTAACAGCAGCACTGCTGTCCGCAGCACACACCCACTGGCACAATCTCTGAACACAGCTAGAGTTTGCCTAACATCTTCAGCAAGATTTTATTCCTATCATCTCCTGCGACAAACACCTTTTCCCATTAGTCTTTCAACATTACTGACAGTTTTAAATATAGGCAGTATTCTTCAGCTACAATTTAAAATGCTAGATTTTTTAAAAATGCTAAACCCAGCTCCCTCAGCTGCTCCTTGCCAGACCTGTGTCCCAGCCCCTTCCCCAGCTCCACTGGCCTTCTCTGGGGTCTCTCCAGCCCCTCAATGTCCTTCCTGCAGTGAGGGGCCCAGAACTGGACACAGCACTCGAGGTGTGGCCTCACCAGTGCCCAGTACAGGGGACAATCCCTGCCCTGGTCCTGCTGGCCACACCATTCCTGATCCACGCCAGGTGCCCTTGGCCTTCTTGACCACCTGGGCATGCTTAGATTAGACCTTTTTTTCTCCTAATGGAGTATGAATATAGCATTACTAAATCTTCAGTGAATTAATTAATATAATTGCATCACACAAAAAAGAATCGTGGTCTAGGACAAAGGTTTTGTGTACGCACTGCTGCTTTCCAAGGCTCTGGTAATTGTTTGACACCTCAGCTGTTACATTTTCCAGCACATTTCTGGTAAAATATTACACATTTTGTTTGTGCAGTCAGTAATTCTCAATATGAAGAAACATTTTATTGCAAACTTCTAACAGGACAAAATGATTGCAACTACAGCAGGAACCTGGCACGTAATGTGCTCAGAATTTTTTACAAAACAATTACAACCCAAGAAAAAATGCCTACATAAGTCAGCACAAGTATCATAAAATATAAAAGCTACAAGACAAGAAAATTATAGTTCTTTCAATACAAAATATGCTTCAAGAGCTGTATCCTGTTCTCGCACATTTTATGATGTAACTTTTGTTCGAGAAATTATTTCATTCACAAAACTGTTGTTCTTTGCCAGCACATCATTTCTCAGCTGTTTCAACTTGACTATGATGTCTTCTTCTGACATATCTGTCAGGGGCAATGCTTTCACTTGACAAAGAAAATCCTGAATTATCTTTTCACCTTCCTGAAATGGAGAGAAGAGAAGGAAAAGAAAACAGAAAGGATGTTTAGATTTCCAAATTCCGTACAGATCCACAGTATTGTTCATCAGCAGAAACTCAGTGAAGGCAAAAACCATGGTTATTTTTGTCCTTGCTATCAAGTTCAAGAACACCAGAACAAACTACTTGTGCTGGTACCAGGAGTTCCTTTCCAATCCGTGAGCAAAAAGCACCAGTTAATCAGCATAAACACAGTATTTAACACCGTGATCTCCTGCAAGTGTTCCACATTTAATTCCAGCGTGCAGCCACATGAGGTGAGGACTGCCAGCAATAATAGCGCCAGAATGGCCATATTACCCAAACTAGTTACTTTTAGAAGGGACTGTCAATCAAAAGCAATGTTTCAATATGCAAAAGGGAAGAACAAATTGTAACCAAGCAACTGGAGAGTGGCCGTCACCAAGGAGAACAGATGATAATTAAGCTTTATGCATATGCTTTTACACAAACAGGCAAAGTGGAACTTCTAAACAATCTGACTTGAACGGCGAGAACAGACATTGCAATGAACAGTGTTCAGAATCCCTGTATTGGAAACAATTGGTCCAGAATGCAGAAGTTTGTCTAGTCTCTGCATTTCAGAATTCTACCAAACAGTTTACTTAGTCTTCCTCTTATCATTTAAGACTGATGCAGTTGTTTTCAGTGCAGAAATTTCCAAAAAGTAATAGCACCCTTTTCCTTCTACACGTGATGTGGTTTGAGATAAAATTCTTGCCTAACGTTAACTTGAAATTAATCTAAATCAAAACCCACTAACCCTGAACATCACAGCCAAGACATTTTGTTACAAAAAATGCATTATAGGCAATTATCCTCAAGCTTTGGGGGAATCTGAATCCTTAAACAATTTTGCTTCAGCTGTTCCAACAAAACAAATTTTAAACATTATTTCTGATAGCAAACCTCTCTTTCTCTGTATAATTTCTTGGCTGGTGGTTCTCCTTCAGATTCCTTGGACTTGCCAATGTTTTGAAACTCCTCCAGCTCCAATGCTTTCTCTCTTGCACTTTCTATCACATGTTTTGGGAAAGCTGCCAACTCTGCTACATGTATTCCAAAACTCTGGTCACAAACACCTGGATGCAGAGAAAAAAGACCCAACAGTTGAGAATTCTCAAGAGATAATATGGCTACACAGAGATTATATGGACATATTGTAATAGCTCTCTGCTCTGAAGAATTAAGTGCGTGACATGATTTGGTTCTCGCCAACACTTTCTGATTTACCTTTTCTGCTAAGAACGATAACACAGACTAAAGAATATGCTCTTATTTAATTAAGCTCTATTAGAGCAGTAATTGCAGAGCTCCAAAGTGTTTCAGGAAGAAATGGAAAACTCTTCAGGTAGAGAGAATTTCCCTCTTGTACCTGAATGAAATTGAATAATGATTTTTATTAAAGCAGCACAGTCTGCAGAACATAATAATTTACAAGTTTTTTAACAGTTATCTCTCACATTTACTCTGCACCTATATAAATACACATGTGTTTGTATAGATAAATGTTAAAAATGTTGCATTCTCCTCCTCTGCATCTGTACAACATGACTCCTCAGTCTCCAGGCATCATCATCTTTAATTATATCCAAATCTTTCACACTTCACACTTACTTCAATTAATACACTGTTTATAATGTGGTTGAGAAAAGTCCTCATGATTGTTCAAAGTATGTAAATTTTACACAGTTACATAAACCAATTTTCACTTCAGTATCAAAAGCCCTCTGATAAAATCTATCAACCTTTATTTGTTTACTTTATCACAATTCCATTTGTCCTCCCACAGATATTACTACATCCTTTTAATTCTGGTCTCCAGCAAGGACTTAAGAACAAATTAATTACACTTGCAAAATTACAGTTGTTGGGTTTTTTTAACTAACCATCTATTAAATACTGGGTGACTGAAAAACTGGTGAAGGAAAATTTAGCATTTAGACTTTTTCTGTTTTATTAACCTTGTAATGTCTCAGGTTTCTTAAAGAAAATTAGCACATTTAGGCAGAAATTAGTCTGCTGTATCCGAGCTGCCTATACGGACATCCTTGATGGAGCAACATAACAATTCACAACACTAAACACAAAAACTGAGGTGAAAGAAGGATATCCAGCTGGAGACCAGGTATTTAAAGATGTGGATTTCATAGTGCTGCATCTCCTCTGACAGAGGTTTAAGTAGACAAAGAATATTGTCTCTGCACTCAACAGTACTTCCAAGAAAATGGAAGGAATAAAAAGACAGACATTGCACACACAAAGAAAAGATGTGCATGACTAAAAACGGCAAAACTGATTGAAGAAAAATATGAAACTGGGTTTCTACTGTTTTTATCAGGACCAGAATGGCTGAATTAATACGGGTTTTAAAAACAAAAGGAATGGGTTGAAGAAAGAGAATTCACCCAACTATCTGGGGAATATTATATCTGGACTGAAATGCTCTAGTGAGAGCAATCAAAAATCACTGTAGAGTTCACAACTAAATTAGAATGCCATAAATGGGCACACCTTGCAAGTCACAGTTACAGCTCTGCCTTATTTAGCAATAAATACAGGCTCCTGCTGAAGGGAGCAAAAACAAATGATGGGGGATATAGAGAAGCAGGGGGAATAGATGAAATTTATGCCTAATTAAAAATTGTTTCATTTAATACTGAAAGGAATAACTGGATCCACTAAAAGACTTTAATTAAATACATCTAACTGACCTTACACTAACAAAACAGGCTACTTGTTGTTTCGTTATGATGCTGTTTGCTAAAAGTTAACCATACGATTTTTCCTACATCAAACTACTGCATAAATTAGGCAACAAAAGCCTAAGTCTTACTACAATGAAACAGACATTATTAAAAACCATCAGCACATAAAAGGTGCACTCATTTCTTTTAAAAGAACAGTTTAAGAAATATAAGTCTCTTCCATCATCAGGTTGAAATGGCTGATTTAGGAACAGAGAAAATAACCTTCTGGAACCCTTCTCTCTGTCTTTAAAAAAGAAAAAGGGAGCGACTCAAAAGCATCAACTTGAGTGGCAGAAATAGCCTAGAAATCTTAACAAATAATCCTCAACATCATCGCCAAGTGTGTTCACAGATGGGCAGAGCTCCTGCCACACACGCTGTCTACGGGCAGAGAACGTATCTATTATAAACCCTAAGCCTGGAGTAAGATGTGAATTTTTGGGAGGATTTTTTTCCATTAAGATTTTTCTCTCCCAGGGCAAAACGACGTTGAGACAGAGTCCTACCTTCCTTGACACGATAAAGCATGGTCAGAGTGTCATCGCTGGTCAGAGCAGTGACGTGGAGGTTATTCACTGTCGGCACCTGGTCAGCCAGAGCTGTCAGCTCATGGAAGTGCGTAGCAAACATGGCAAAACCCTGGATTTTGCTGGCAATGTATTCTGAGATGGCCCATGCTAAGCCAAAGCCATCGTAGGTAGAAGTTCCTCTTCCCAGCTCATCAATGATTATCAGGGAGTTTTCAGTTGCTGTCCTAAAAACACAAGAGCATTTTACAACGTTTGATAGCAGCATGAACTCTGGATATGGGAGCGTCTCAAGTTCTGCTGTGGATGCAGAGCACAGAAGAGGCAAAAGACCCTTCTTATTTACAAATCTAGTGCAGACACAGCATCACACAGATCATTCCAAATTAGGTTCTCTGTCCCATTTAGACTTTGGCCTCTTGGTAGCAGCTCTGCATGGACCACAGGAACAAACAGAAGGCTACTGCAGAACTTATGAACCAGCTAAAAAGAACTTGGGATCCTCCACTAAGATTTCCCATAAAAGAAAAATCTGAAATGCATCTTTCTTAGAGTGCCTCCTTTCCCCTCTAGCCCAACCACCAGAACGAAACAAGAGCACGGGACTTGCCTAAGGATTGAAGCAGTTTCCAGCATTTCAGCCATGAACGTAGACACTCCTTTCAGCTGGCTGTCTCCTGCTCCCACCCGGGCCAGGATACAATCCACAATGGTCACCTCTGCGGACTCACAGGGCACAAAACACCCAATTTGGGCCATGAGAACAATCACCCCTGTCTGCCGGATGTATGTTGATTTCCCCCCCATGTTAGGGCCTAAAGAAGAAATTTTCCAAAAATTAATTTTAAAAAAGCGTCACCTTTTTACAATTCAACAGTTCTTTTAAAGGAGAGCAGACTCTAAATTAAAACAAAGAATGTTTAACTTTATTACTCTCCTGCCAGAAAAGGGCAGCAAACTTGTCTAACAGGTGCAACCGGTGGCTCCAGGGCTGACAAGGCTTGCTTGTTTGGCTTACTGAATGCTCCTTTTTCAAAAGACAGGCGATCAGAGAACGTTAGGGGCCTTCGTAACTTTTGGGACTTTTCAAAAGTATAAGTGGTCATCTAAAACGTGTGTTCACTAAAACTAACAAGCTTTAAATTAAAAATCATCAGTATTTATTTCTGCTTAAGAATTATAATAATTAGTTTTCACCTCAAACAACTAGTAAAATTTCTCTATAAAAATGAAACAGCTTAGTTACGGACTGGGTACAAGCTAATGAGTGATTTAGAATCAGCAAACCCAGATATTAATTCATTAATTGTAACTGAAGTACAAATGAAATAAAAAGTATTATCCAGAAAACTGATCATTAAAACCAATTTTACGCTTTTGCTAACCAGAAAAAGAAGCGTGTTACCAGGCATTTATTCGGATTTTCAGTTTTTCATTTTGATTATGTTAGAAGTGCTCGTTAATCATTCTCTAATTTCAGATCCTTGCTACTCAGAACGTATGTCAAGGACATCTGGATGGAAATTTAGATTCAATTAAATCTATAAACACTAAAAATGTTTTCGTGTGGAGTAAAATTATCTTAATTACACCAGAGAAAAGGGTAAAAAATGGTACAGTCATTGAAACATGTTTTGCATTTAAAATCAACTTTAATACTTCACAAAGAAAACATTAATAAAGAGGTTGCTTAAAATCTTGCCTACAGAAAGTGCCTATGTGGCTACAGTACAACTGATGCCAAGTGGAATTTTCCAAAACACTTCAGCAGGGTCAGGCCCTCCAGCTCCTGGGGTTGCCTGGCTTGTGGAGTTACATTCACTAAGGCAAAAAAATACAGGAGGGACTAATTTCTTATTTTCTACTGTCCTAGCAGCCTCTCTTTTCTTCACAAGTGGCCCTGTAAATTAGTGATCACCTTCTCCAAACAGTGCACTACGATTAAAATCACAATAACCAATTCCATTACCATCAGTTTGGATGATGAGAAATATGCCAGGATATACAGAAACACGCAGAATATCCACAGTCAAAGGTAACATTTCGCATGAACAATGTGAACGCTTTTTAAAAAAATAAAATCAATAATAGCAATAAATAACAGCTTACAAACACCCTCCCTTCTCTTCCAGAGCTAAATCTTATTCCCCATGCAGAAAGATGAGTAACTCAATAGCTGATCACCCTTGATGAGAGAAATTGTTTTGACAGAGTTTCATTAGGTTGCTGATTTGTTTTGCTTGTTGTTGGTTTGGGTTTTTTTAAAAAAAAATCATTATTGCAGATACTGGAGACCTTTATAAGTAAATAACAAACAAGAAAGAGAACAGAAATCTTTACCAGTGATAATGTGGAACATCTGCTTGCCCTTCTCAAAGGTAATGTCATTGGGGATGAAGGCCACCTCATCCTGCACTTCGATGCAGGGGTGCCTGGCACCTCTCAGCACAATCCTGCCCTGTCCCTTCTCCAGGATGACGGGACGGACGTAGGGCACCGGGGCTCCGTTCGACACGTGAGCAAAGCTGACAACAGCGTCCAGCTGAGCCACCACATCGTTCATCGTCTGGATGGGCTCTGCATAGCCTGGTGGGGAGTGAGAAGAGACAAATTCAGTGCCATTAGCAATTCTTTCGCTCCACTGAGAAGGTGCCTTGCAGCCTGCACTGAGTCCATCAAGCTCACTCATCTGCAGTAACCATTCTGTTCAGGGTGGAAGTCACCTCCCGTGACAGTTCAGGATGCAACCCTGAAGCTTCCATGCCTTGAATACCAAGGGGACTTCTTCAGACCAAGAAAAGGAAGAGGTGGGGCCATGTTGATTATTTTCCCTCATCTGGAAATCCACTGTGTTTCCTTCCTGAATAATACACGGCATTCTGATGCTCGTGCAAGCAAAGACACCAGAGACACAGCACAGAGAGTTCAGCGCACCTGTGTTTATGTGAAAGGTGGGAGGGAGGGGTCTGTCAGACACAGTGCCTGTGACACCAGACTAGATGGCATCCCCAGCACCAGCTCTTCAGTTTTGGTGTTTGGTTTTCTTTAGTGAAAGGGACAAGGGACTGGAGTCTACAGCCCAAATTCCCCAGTGTCTCTTCTGCTTTTGGTGAAGGATAATAAAGAATGTAAGTAGGCAATCTGGGAGCAAAATACATAGAAATAACTTAGGAAATCAATAGTTTTTATTGCCATATAAGCAATGACTAACTTGATCTTATATTGCATATCAGTGTTCTTCACAGACCTCAGGTCCCACTCTTTCAGTTCTCTGTCATCCTTTACCTCTTCTGGTGTTTGGGTGAAGATGCCCAGGGTCAGGGAGGTAGGCGGAGGATGGATGTGGCCTTTATGGCCTTATTTTTGCTCCTGTTATGGGATTAGCATCTGCACACACCTCATCACTGCACATTTGCAGCAATGCCAGGAAAGGGTCTGGTCACAGAAGACAATCTGTATTTCAGACTTTCAGCAGCTGCCTGGGAGCCACACCTCACTCTTCACACTAATCCTTTGGGCAATGTTACAGTTTGTCTCTGTAGAAGACCCTCAAATAACTGCAAGTCCTCCCAGCACTCCAGACTGTGACACACATCAACAGTGGCATATTCACCTGAAGCAATGTTAATGATTTCCTTCACAATTGCATCCTGAGCCTCTTCATACTCTTCCCTGTTCCTTATGTATTCATCATTGATGGCGCTCAGTTTGCTGTGAACAAAACAAGAGTGTTTAGGAGCTGTGCTGTTCTGCCTTCCCCTGCAATGCCAAACCTTTGGCCTCCTCATCTGCAAGTCAATACTTTGTTTTAACAGCAAGGTTCAGCACAAAGACCACAAAGCAACTGACCTACAATTCATCCACACCAAGAGAGCCTCGAGATTAATTCCAAGTTTAAGATCACCCATAAGGGCCCAACCAGAAATTCTAGCAACAACACATGACTCTTAAAAACATCTATGTTTGTTACAGAGATGCTGTGTGATAAGGACTAGCTCTTAAAACTGAATTTCTGGCTATTTTGCTACATTTTGCTGCTAAGCAACTGTGTAATTAGCCCAGAGTCCTACATGAAGCTTATCACATCTGAAAGTATTGATTTCTTTCATTTAGTAAAAACCTCAGTTAATTACTGTCACTATGAACAGCTTCTGGTCTTCAAATTAAGGCAAGCTGAAATAAAGAAAAGAGTTTAAGTAAGTTTTTATTCTTCTCAAGCTTGTTTCCTAAACAAAGCACAGGAGTCTGCAAGACTGAATAAGAAACACACCCAAGTAGTTAGTGTGCCCACACTATAGGCAGAAGTCAGTCTTGTGCTTCTAGTACCACCTACAGAAGCAACTAAAACTTAACTAAGCACAGAGAATCTTTTTTATTAGTGATGCAGGGGCTGCTTCACTGAGGGAAAGTAACAGATGACACAGTACAGGTTCTAAGTACATCTTCTCAGTTACAGAAAAGCCTAACTTTATCATACATTTAGATTCACAACATATTTAGAACCAGAAAAAGCTGTTTTACATTTCAGGGATGTTTTTAAAAAATATCCTCTCAGTAAATGTTAAAACAAAATGCAATTAAGGTTTACACTTTGTTCATTTAAGTAAATTGGTGCGAAATACACCAACATATTGATTGGTGTGAACCAATATGTTTGCCCTCCTTTTCAAAGATAAGGATTTATAGCTATGGAAGTGAGTGATTAGCAGAAACCAGCCACCAGTAGTGATTGCCCTGGCTTTAAACCACCCTTGCCCCAGAGGCAGTGCTCCTCACACCTGTGGGTCAGCCAAGACCTCTCCCTCTGCTGAACTCATACACAGAGCAGGAGCAGGGTTTGTGGTTTTTGCTGTGTGACAGCACTGAAGAACAGACAGACATCTGATGACTGATGCAGCCTTTGCTCCTGCTAAAATGCTCTAAAAGACCTAAAATTCAACAAAAAAATATAGACTTTTCAGCTATCTGTGTGAGAACTGCTGTCCAGACAAGGACACGCTGAAACAGCCTCAATGCAATTTAGCCTGAAGACTTAAATTTTTTAACAGCTCAATCAAAGGAGCCGCAGAATTGAAGTTCAATACACAGGACTAACAGAAAGTAGAGAGGATTTGGAACAAAGGGGGGGAAAAGGTAATCACTCACAAAATTGCTGCATTTGGTGAGAAACATAAATAGCTCTTTCCCTACTGCAGCTTGTGTCTGTATAAACACTCACAGCAAAAGCAATTATGATACTTGCTGCAGCTAAAACAGAGAAATTAGCCTAAGTCAAAGGACCAAAAATAGATAACAGTTGGCAATGTAAATGGGAAACGAAGCTTTTAACATAAACTCTGTGCCTGTTCTTCCCTCACGCCAGTCCTGCTCAAGGTTTCAATCTGTGAGCCAATTAAAAACATGAAAATTTGCTATTCAAGATGCAGGCAATCCAGTTTATCACCATAATTATAAAGGAATAATTCTATTATTTTCAGAAACAGGCTTAAAAAACTTCTCATACCTGTTAGTGAATTTCACACCATTCTTCTGTGTATCAATGATCGTGTATTTCGAATTATTACGGAGAGCTTTCTCCTCCTTGCAAGTTATTCGGAAGTGGTGTCCGAACTGTGAATTTGTCTCCAGTTTGATACTTTTGCCAGCTTCCAAACCTTTCAGACGAAAAGAAAGAAAAAGAAACCACCTGTATTATCACAAATCCAGCAGCCTGTGCCATTCCTGCACACTAACCCTCAGTTCCCATGGTTTAGCCTCTCTTACACCACCTAATTCGGCAGATTTGCTTTGGTTCTGAACACGTATGAGAAATACCGAGACCAACACAAATGCAGGGATTCATTCCCTGCTCTTACTTTAGAATGCTCTCAAACTGCATTTCCAAATCAGGCTCACAGCTCCTGCGTTCCTCTGAGCTCTCCAGGAAGGTGAAAAACGCAAGGGCACTCTGGATTGCTGCTCTAAGCACGGCACCTGTACCCTTGTGATCCCTCTCTGAGCACAGAGTTCTGCTACAAGAGTTCTCATTCCATCCCTACACAATCCTGGCTTTCCTTCTTTTCATGCAGGTATCATCTTTACACTAAAAAAAATCAAGACTAAAAAAAATACGCAAGCTCTTAAAGGTATAACTTAATGTTACTGCAGTGTTGCCGGTTTTCCTTGTCATATTTGCATTAAAAGTCGGTGGCTTTTTTTTTAAGTTGGTCTTTGAATGCCTGATTCATCAGCTGCACATGGAATATTTTGCATAAGATCAATTTTTTGCATCAATTTTTTGATGTCTAATTTGCTTACACATTTACATTTTGCAAGGAACATCAAAAGAAAACTGAATGGACACTCAGGATAATGCACAGAGGGGGAAGAAAGTCTCAGTGCAGGTCCTCAAAGAATGTAAAACAGAACTAGACTTAGCCAAGTTTGATGAGTTACAGTTCTACAAAATGGATTCTGCAACACATATGATAACTTCTGAAATATTTTGAAATGCTGTTTAAAAAAAATATAATAAAGGTCAAATTATAAACCAAAAATCACTGTTTTCAACAGCTTGTACTGCAACAACCAAAGTCACCCCAACACAATAATATAAATAATGCAAACGCCCTTTAACCCTTTAACTCCTTTATACCAGTTTTCATCTCCTGATTGCAAAACATTTTACAAAGGAGACAAGAATCAAAGGCAGTTCCAAACCCTACCTAGTTCTTTGGCTGCAATCTTTAGTAAGGACTGCATTTTTTCTTCCAATTCATTCATCTTCTCTCTTAATTCTGTTAAATTAGGATCAAAAGAAGCCTTGACAAGAAATTCATGATTCTCCACCTAGAGAAAAATAACAAGAAAAAATCATATGAGCATAGACAATAAAAAAATAAAGAATCACCTCCTTGATCATACACAGTGAAATGAATTTACCTAATAATTTACTCCATTTTTTATATATATAATGTTGTCATGCAATGTTGTTTGTGATAGCTGGTATCTGGTTCAACTGGAAAACAAAAACATCTCAAATACTTGTTTTCTCAAATAATATACTTTATATAGGCAAAATACACCAATTTAGCAGACTCCTTTCTGCTGAAATGGAGTTGTCTGCACATTTATTTGCAAACGAATAACTAAGCAGTAGGCAGGGCAGAAGGGGAAGTCAGAGGAGATGAAATTGTTACGTTCATGATCTGCCTGCTACCCTGGACTTAGGCAGCTAATCAAGACAGAGTGTAAAAGGTTGGGGTGTTTGGAAATGGAAGTTTCTGAAACAGTAATTTCTGCCCCTAAAGAGACTCCAGAGGTTAAGGAAGGAACCCACATAGTATCATCAAAAATCCTACCAATTCCAACCCCGCTCCTGAGTTGAACAACAGACACAGTTCCTCCTAAGCTTAACGTTTTCAGAGGCAAGGATGAAGCACGTTTCATTTCTTTTTTTTTCTCTCTCTTCCCCGTGCTTCCTCTGCCAGGTGGCTATGCACCAAAAGCACCACCAAACTTTGAAGCTGCCCTGACTTGAGGAGGAGGTTGGAGTAGATGGTTTTTCAAAGGCCCCTTATGATTCTGTGATAAATAGGAATGGAAGTGACAGTTTCTCAACTTTTATTACAGCTAGGTAAATGAATAACCACATCCCACGCCTTTTGAACTTAGATGTTTCTTTTTATATTAGAATGGATTATTGACATAATTTAGTTGCTATGACAACCTATCCTTCAATTGCACTCAGAATAGAACTGCGTATTTTATTTGAACTCCCTCAAAATCCAAGAGGAATTTCAAGTCAAAGTTCAAATTCTAACATTCATAGGGACAAGGTTTATTCTTCTGGTAAAACCAGTGCTGTTTTATCTACAGCTATTTTCCAGTGCCTTGAAGGGGGGGAAAAACCAAATCCAGCATGTCAGATTCTATGGGATTTGATTAAAAATAACTGACTTGTTATTCCATTTAGAAGGACAACAAAACATTTTTAAAGTAGAACCTGAAAAGAAATTTGAAGAGCTGGACTATGAAGGGTGAAGGCTTAAGCAGCTGTTAGCTTTAAAGCAAACAGAGTCCCAGGGCACACAAACTGCATCAACAGATGGTCTGTAACTGGTATAAAGCTATAAATTTCTTCATTACCATACATCACAAATTACAGCAACATGTCAATCAAACAGCCTTTCCATAAACAGTAAAACGCAGTTGATGGATGCACAACACAACACAAAGAGAGAAAACGCAGTGCTCCTGCCTTTGGAGAAAAGTATGCACAGTCAAAATTTCAAAGTTTGCACAAGTTCAACAAGCTGCCCTTGCTACTGTGTCTGGCACATGTTTAGGTACTGAGACTTACACTTAGGATAATCCTAATCCTTGGTTAACAAAAAAAAAAAAAAAAAAAAGAAAATCCTAAAAGACTCCCCAAGTAATAAACATACCCTGGCTACATTCTAGATTTGAGACATGTCACTGTAACTTTAAAAACAAAAAGAGATAGAGAAATGACAAGACTACTTCTCCACTTTTAATACTGATGAGATTTTTAAAAATAGTTTCAGGTCCACAGCATCCATGCGCCCAAAGCAGTTTTCACTGGCTAGACAATTTCAGATAGAGGGTGAATATCTTGTTGAATACCCTGACTATTCAACTGTTATATTTCATATATCCCACAGCTAAATTATCACTGGTTACTTAATATAGATGATCAATCACATTTAGTGAGTGTAGAGCAGATTGCCAAGTTCAATAAGAAACTTTAATTGCTAAGTAAACCCCGCCCACACAACATTCCATACCTTATCCATGTCCAATGTTGTTTCTATCATCTCCAGAAACTTTGAGAAGTCAGAGCAGATATCACTAAGAGGTGTTATAAATACAGCCAACAACAACATCTGGTGAGCTCCTGTTAAGAACAAACAAGAAATATTATCATTCACAAACCCCCACAAATTTACCAGAATTCACTTACCCAAGATAAACAACACGCTTGCAAAAGATGAACGAGCTGAAAGGACATCAGTTCCTCCAGGGCTCACAGAAGCATTTATCTTTTTAAGATGTGTGAATTCATATTAATGCACAAAAGAAGGCTGCTTATAAAAGTCACCAAAATATACAATATGGAAGATATCAGTAGATTATATTGGAATAAGATAAATCAGAAATAGATCAACACTAAGCGACCTCGAAAACTGGGTGTCTTGGTTTGTAAGAAAGGTGTCTGCCAGGGAGGGTGGATATGAGGGGGTCATATTCTCCATTCTCTTGGAATGGAGAATACGACCCCCTTCCCTCTGAAGGAAATTAAGGGGCTTTCAAGCAAAGACACGGGAAAAGGAATGACAGTTCTTTCCTAGCGTGTGTCTGTGTAACAAGGCAAACAGCCAGGAAAGGTGGCAGGAGCCAGGAAAGGTGACAGGAGCCAGGAAAGGTGCCAGGAGCCAGGAAAGGTGGCAGGAGCCAGGAAAGGTGGCAGGAGCCAGCAGGGCCAGGACAGCCCGGGAAGCGCTCCCGCCTTTCCCTGGGCGCAGTTCCGGGCGCGGCCAGCAGGGGGCGCCGCGGGCTCCGGGCCGGGCAGGGTGGGGCTGTGATCCCTCCAGCAGGGGGCGCTGTGGCACACGGCCGCTCCCTCACGCAGCCAGGGCGGCCAGATGGGATGGAGAAACGGCTGCTGCGGGAATCTCACAGCAGCGGGCGGAATGGCAGGCTCACCCAGGACAGCAAGCAAAAGGTAAGAGGAACTCAGCAGCTGTGGCAGGAGCGGCAGGGTATCCTGGCAGGGCAGGGGGTGCGTGGCTACAGTGTGGCAAAAACCTGGAGCAGTGGCAGAGCTGCGTGGCAGGGGCAGCAGCAGCCTGGCACCCAAACATGGCCGGGAGAAGCTCCCTTGGAAGGGAAAGGGGTTTGGGGTCCTGGGGTTTCCCCTGAGGCACCCAAGCAGATGGTGAAGGGTCCTTTTTCAGTGAGGTGGGGTGTTAATAAGGTCCCGGTGCAATGGCCGCTCTTACGAGCAGAGCTCCACTAGAAGAAGGCAGCAGGAGACGAATTCAGCAGCGGTGGAGAATTCCCCCCACAGCAGCCTGCCTCCCCCTCCGATGCCAACAGAAAGAAAGAACCAGGAGCTGTGCCCAACCCCTTCCCCATGCCCAAATCTCTCTCTGCCCCTCCAAGAGAAACCCCTCAGATAAGAGAAGTGCAGCCAGGTGCACTCCTCCCCTGTGCATGGCAACTTCTTTTGCTTCTCTTAAGTATTGGTCATTATGGTTTCTTAGTAACACATGGGACAAAATTCCATAGGAGAAAGAAACAAAAGGAAAAATCCTAAACCCCAACTGGGCTAATAGAAATGAAGTAAAATTTAACACTGAGTAAGATGACACACTGATAGATAAATGTGTTTCCACTATGAGTAAGGGAATAATCCGTTGGATACGACAAAGGATGGGAAACAGCCATGTTTGATCACAACACGGCTGTAACAGACCAGTGCAACAGTCTGGCAAAGAACAGGGCTGAAACGAGCAGTAAGAGGCATTTCCAAAAGCAGTAAGGGTGTATTCAAGTCACTGTACACAGTATGGTAAAAATACACCTGAAACACAGCATACAATTCCTGTATCCTGCATATTTACAGATTTAAAGTGTTCATTTGAGATGGGAAGGAAGATGCTCCAGCAGCTTTGCGAAGACAGACATCTTGTAAGTACTCAAATTTCATGCCCCAGCAATCCGAGTAATGAACAACTGCTCCCTCTTGCCAGCTAGAGCAAAATGATTTGAGGACTCAGAGTCCTTCCCCACCTTATGCAGTCTTCTTAGTCTAAACCAGAAAAAAAGTTCTCTTCACTCATCACCCCCCTCCCTCAGGTTTCCTCATCTATAAAAACAAGGATCTCAACAAAACAATGCTTCATACTGAGGGAAAGTCAGTCGCAGCTGATGACTTCATGGTTCTTCTACATCCCCATAGTTGCTCTATATCCCCATAGCCATTCATAGGTAAGGGAGTTCTGAAATTGGCACATACTCAGAATTGTCAAAAATCTTTCTGACTTTCCATCCCTTCATGAGTTAAAACATTCTGTACAGTCAGAAACAGAAAAATTATCAGATCCAGTCTGAATCACTCATGTACATCGAAAATCACCAGACCATTCATGTACTTTGGACAGGTGGTACAAGTACAAAAAAAAAATAAAAATAACATGCCACCTATTTTGAACTATCTTTAATAAACTGCTGGTGATTGCCCTGCTAAGTCCAACTGATTCATGCATAGAACAGGAAGAACCTTTTGCAGTCTATTAACTTTTCCATATGGTGAGCTTAGCAGTTTGCCTTACACAGCTTGCTCCTCAAAACTCTAAAAATGGAATTGTTTTCCTACCCCAATGTTATGACAGAGCAACTCTGTTGATCCAAATGGCAACTAATAAAAAAAGAAGTAAAGACAGGAAGCCAGCATTCTGAACTAACACCTCAATATAAAATGGGAATCCAAGAGCTCCATGTCAAGGCTAAAACAAGCAGTCTGTTTGGAAAAGCCAAATGGACACGACTGAGGCAGCTAAAGAGCGGCACAGCTCTGTAAGTACAAAAACAAACAAAACAGTTACATTTGTCAGTTGCTTCAGAGTTTCGGATCTTAACTGCTCTTGGAAATAATGTAGCAACCAAAATTGATTTATTTTAAGATTAGTACTACAGAAGGTAAGTTTCATTACCTGAAGTCATAAAACTGTAGTACAGAAAAGTATAAGACACTGGGTAGCTTTGTTTTCTACTCAAATAGAGGAAGGAAATTTTTGTAACCATACCATTTCAAACAACATTTGTTTTTACAGCTTTGGTGCTTGCTTTATGCAAAGAGAATTTCTAACAAATTAATGGGCTTATACAAAAATGAGCTTTCTGGTTTGTTAGAACTGCTATTGTTAAATTGAATCACCCCCTTGTTATGCTGATCTTATTCTGCATTTTCTTGGTAACACACAGAAAAGGGAAAAAAATAGCAGCTTTTGTATTTTCTAGACTTGTTTGTCACAGCATTGCGCTTCCTGCTAATGAAGGTTGGAAGAAACCCTGCCATGTTACTTGTATCAAATACAGGAGCACTACGATTTTTAAAAAACCGTTAAAATTATACCAATAATACTTAAACTGGGGGAGTTTTGTGTTTAATTAGAACCCAAAGTGGAGGACAACACTTTTGTATGAATGGTGTCTTGTTTGTAAGATCCTAACACACACACAATTGGTCAGGAATTCTTGGAGACAAGGCCATGTCAAAGATTACCACACCATCACCCAACAGTTCAAGTGTCTCAGCTACACACTAATTGGAACACATTTTCCTGCAATGATTTGGCTATGTATATTTTTAAGTATCTGACTGGCATTTCAGAATTTCAGCTCATTTCAAATTCAAATGTGTCTAAGCTTTATTCCTGCACACAGGAACAATGTACTCTTTGGAAATCCACGCTCTATTTCTTTGCATCATCCGTGTACTACAGAACGCTGGGAGTAGACGCGGTGGCATTACCTTCATGTTTTTCTAGTGCTTGTACAACATTAGGCAGCTGCTTGATAGCCTGGTACATTCGGTAGCAGTCTTGTAAGTTTGCTGCTTGCCTCTGAAATTTCTTTGCCAGCCGGTTGAGGTCTGGAAAGCGACGTAACAAGTCTTCTTGGAGGCACTGACGTAGTTCTGGATCCATCACAAAAGCTTCAACCAAATTCAACCTAAACAAGAAATTCATAACAATGATTAGCATGGCGTGATCTATAACTCTTTTATGTCACTAGGAATATAAAAACACTTATCTGACAGTTTCTATCTATACTTTCTGTATGGCTGTATCCACTGGCCAACTTCCCTGGTAAAAAAACCCAGATGAAAATAGGATAACACATGAGCTGAGAAAGCAAGGGTTTTTTCTGTATTTTTTTTAATTGTACGTATGAGGGGCTTTAAAGAGTGAAATAAATATTCTTTAAGTGCTGAAAGCAAGCATAAATCTCAATAAGAAGTGACAAAGCATTAAATTGTATTTCTTCACTAGAATGCAAGTGAATTTTCAAACATTTCTTGGGGGTTTTGCATCGGTTAATATTGCCATCTCTACACATTTTGCATTTGCAGTTAAAAAAGAAGTCAGATATTGTTAATTTTGGAATGCTGGGGAGGTCAGTGTTCTTTGATCACACTTCCAGAATACCAAGGAAGAGCTCTGCCTCCTTCAGAGACCTCCACACATTACATACTGTGCTGATTTCTGGTTAATAATATCTATCAATATCTTTGCTTCAGCAGGGAAGTTAATTTTATCTAGAGGCACACAAGCGAAGGAAGGACAGCTTTCACCACATTATTCCTGCTGGTTTGCTTACTGGCAGAAAAATGCATTTCTTTCAATTACAGTAACATCTGCATTTGCAGACTGCATTGGAAATGACACTTTTTCTGTCATTCTGACAGCAGTAATCTCTCCATTACACACCGCAGTGCTCTGCAGAGTGCCAGCCGCTGGCAGCAGTACACAGGGGTTACCACAGCCCACTGCCTCAGGTAATTAGCAAAGACAGTCAGGAAACAGAGGCTTTGGCTACAGCAACACCAGAGGTAGAGACCCCTGGACAGGCAGTGAGTGGTACATTTCTGCATACAAAAAATGCCAAAGTCCTTCTGTTTCAGAAAGTATTTTACCACCACACCCCAGTGAATCTTTTGTATTATTAAAAAAAACCCAACAAAAAAGATGAGAGAAGAATTCTACCTCTACATTTATCCGTTCAACTACAGCCTTAATAGATAAATTTAGAGATTGACATTACTGACACATAAGGGCGCTTTACTTCCCAAAGATACCCTGAAGTCTCAGCACGTACGCAGAGTTTGTCAGAAGCAGACAGGAATATACTGAAGATACCTACTGCAAGAACACAGAACAAGACCTGTATGGGAAACATCATAAAAGCCAAGCAATTTTCCATGCTGATCCCTGTTGGGTGTTTCTGAGCACGATTTCTAGCTTTCAGACTTCTCTCAAACGGTTTGGAGGAGTAACAAGAATTGCGTGATCTTGTCACAGCAGATACATTGCCATGTTTATCACAAATCCCTTCAATTTACCGAGCACACCTCACTTAGGACTCACATCACAAACTCTTCTCTCAGAAGCACCAGGAGCAACCAGCAACCAAACACAGCTTTTAAAGACCAGATATTGTTTAAATATTAAGAAAAAAAAAAAGCAACAAAAACAGAACCAAACTAGAGACACCTGATACAACTGCTTAACAGCCTCAATATAAGCCCACTAACCAGATGTCCTCCTTCCCCACTAAGGGATTAGAGAAGGAACCAACTTGCCAATATGAACCTCCCCACAGGAACTAAATAGCTTGGTCATTTTCACTCCTGTAATCTGGCAACAATTCCTTTGGCAAAAACCAAACAGGATTAACTTCTCCACTTGGCATAGCCATGCATTCCTATTGTTACCTTCCTTGGTCTTCAGCAGTTACAGCCATGCCAAACACACAAGAGGTTGTACTGTCCTGATGTTATGTCCTCTCACTTCCCAGGTATTGTGCAAGATTTGTAAACTTATTCACTATTTCTCAATTACCAGAATACCACAACACCATCAACACATAAAGAGGAACTAGGTGCAAATAACTTCAAGTTTTATTATCAGCAAAACTGTATGAATCTCTTGTTTAAAACCACCTTACTTCACTTAAAAAAATCCCAATCTTTCTTCACTTAAAAAAACCACCAGGAAGAAAGCAAGACACATTTGGAATGTTTATCCATTATCAAAGTGAATTTTAATCCAGAAAAATACTATTCCTGCCTGCAGTAGGAAACCAGAGGTTGCTGGGTTTATCCAACCTGCTTAAACTACTGACTGCTCCATGATTTCAACTTTAAAATTTCAAGTATAAAAACTCCTTTTTTTTTTTCTTATTTTGATGACTAATTTCACAGACACAAGAATGTTCAAAATTCAAGTTCACCATCAACATCAGATCCTATCTTGCCCTCTCATGGTTTATGTTTGAAGTCAGAGAACTTAGCTTCTCTTCCAAGAGGTCCTTAGAAGATCAGTAATCCTGGCAGCTATGTATACAGAATCACTTCTGAAAAATTACTGAATTTTGCACAGCTGCTATAGCAGCCATTCAAGAATATCTCAAGCACAGCTTCTGTAGTCTTCAGCTTATCTTTACCAGATCTAGATTTTTTTTCGCTTGTGCCTTTTGCACAAACAAACCCTTCACTTTCATCCCACGACTCCCTCAGCTTGTTCAACAGCCTCTTGGACAAAGACCTGTCAAAGGCGTTTTGAAAGCTCTAATTTATTTTTTCCCCTCCTCTTTTGTCCACAGTGACAAGTTCAAAGAGTTCTCAGATCAGCACGAACAGTTTTCCTCTGCCAAAACCATGATAATTAGACCAACATTTCATGACCTTCCTGGCACTGTTCTGCCTTCCCCCCGACATTTGCCAACCACAAAGATACAGCTGACAGGTTTGTGTTCATGCCACATTTTGCATAACAATTTCCTGTTGGTAAGAATACACACAAGGCTGCCGAACAGAAAGGGCTATGTTAAGGTAATGCAACCATAAGCCATGAATAATGCTCACAAGCAATAATGAAATCAAGTGACACATTGTTTTTAATATAAAGTTCAGCTGAGGGGGGAAAAAAAAGAAAATACAAAAAGAAACAAATTTTAAAAATCCAAGAAAGCATAATCAAACAACAGCTGACAACACTGGATAACTCATTTCTGCCACACAGCCAAAAGGACAGGAAAATAGGGCAAAACTTTCCACCACAGATCTAAGGCAGCACAGTCAAGATAACAGAAACAATTATAAGTAGTGAAACCACACTAGAACATAAAGGAAATCTTTGCTTCAAGACAGTTATTTAAATTTGCAAATAAAACCGCAAAAACAACGAACAAGACTTCAGCTAATGTAACTGAAAATCAACACAAGTGCTTTTCTTGAACTTGGAAATTGTGACCACCTTTCATTCCTGCTCTGCAAAACCACGTCTGTGTACAGCTGTTTACCAGCTTTGAATCCTCTGCACTAACAAGGATCATTAGGTTTAGTGTGCTCTGGGAGACAGAGAGGAAAAAACCTACTTATCTCCAAGTTTCTGCCGGATATTCCAGAATCCAACACAAAACATTCCATCTTTTCCCCAGTTTTACTGTTAATAAAGGCATCTCTTGAACCAACTACTGACAAAAGGCCAATGTATCACACACACACAGAAGAAAACAACAAAAATCTGTTTTCAGTCTAATATATGTCACACACTTTCCCAAGTCTCAACACACTGCTTTCACTCCGCTGATGTTTGCATCACATTTGACATCTGAAGAGATTGCTTCTTCCCTTGCTACACCTATGCAGCATTGTTCATCACCATTTCAAGGTGCCTCAACACTGAGATCATCAGGAGGGTTTAATTGTATTTCTAGGTTTTTACACAGCTAAGTATCAAAGTTTAAGTTAAAAGGAAAACATTAATCATGCCAGATTTGTATATAGATTTTATGAAGAAAGAAAAGAATTCTGTGTGTAGAAATAATAAGGAAACTAACAGACTAAAATAAAAGACAGGAGTTAAAAGGAACAGAGTATATATAATGCCTGAGCAGGACTGGCCAGCACCAAAAACAAAAACCAAAACAAGCAGTGTGCAATAAGATGAGTTATAAAGCTCCTAAAGTTTTAATCCTTCCTCCACCAACATCTTACAAAACCCTAGACCGCTCTGCGGTCTGTTCAGAAAAAGGACTCTGGGGAGTTTTTTTATCACTTCATGAAACTGGGATCCATATATAATCAGCAATGTCTATTTAACAATGAGTAATAAATATTTAGTTATTACCACAGGGTAGTGACTTAAAATCCCAATTACTCATAGATGTTTTCAGAAAAAAACTGTACTAACTGAAAATTCCACATGGCACACAGAAAGGAAGTGTTAACACTGAAATAAATTAAGAATGCACTCTCTTACAGGAGAAGCTGACTTACTTTTAAGAAGACTTTAAAGTTTGTAACTCCCCTGCCTATCTAACAGCTGAGTCCTCTGAAGAGCACACATTTGTATTCTCTGCCTGCTAATGGGTTTCTTTGACTGCAGATTAAGATCAACTTTCCTGTCCAACTGTTCTACTTGATTATACAGAATTTTAATCAAGAAACACCACTTACAAAAGCAGCATATTAAGGACTGCTTTAAAATATACTGAGACTTTCATCTCACCACAGGTTTCAGAATATGCACAGTTGTATCAGTTTAATTCCATATTTTCTTTATACAAAGGAAAGTGGAAAAACACTTCACATACCATTATTTTGTTTCCCCTCAGGTTTCTTTCAAACTCAGATCTCTTCTTAATCCAATGTAGCCGAAGCAAATCCTCCCTGGACATACTTAACCTACACATATAAAATGATACCCGCCACCTTACCTGTTCTAATTGGGTTTTCTTTTTCACACAAAGCACACTGTATTTTAACACCCTGGAGGAGGCCCAGCAAGTTGCTGTAGTAGATAAATACCGGTGCTTTTTTTCCCAACCAGAAATAAGCAAGGCACTGTCCTATGGTCCCTTTATGGACTTCTCCTGGTGACCCAGTCGCTCCCTACACAATCATTTCTCTCCCAAAAATCAGCCACAGTCCAGTTCACTGCCTCAGATAAGCAGTAGATACCACCTTACATTTGCAAAGCTCTTTTCCTGCCAAAGAATTTCAGTATGCTTTACAGCCTTTGAAGTATTAAGACAGACACCTAAGATTGGTACATGGGAGCCTAAATCAGAAATCTGAAGGCTGATACTGAGAATTACTTTAGTAATTCAGCACACAGCAGCATAAAAATCACACTGACCATCCAGGTCATTTTGCCTCATACAATCAGAGCTGTTGCATGCATTTACAAAAATAACATCCAAATTTCTCAGACAAGCACAAAGAAATAACAATGCAAAATAGCTAGGCAACCCACACATGCTTTTAGAAGTGCTTAGTTATGCACAAAAGACTTTTTTTCACAAAACTGGGGCGGTCTTCACAAACAATTTGAAATGAGTGTAACACAAACGCGGAGGAATAAAGAACCAGCAGTTTAGTGAGACTAATACCATCAAAAGCCATTTTATTTCACTCATACATCATAGGCTTAGGATCCCTGATCTCAATCCCCACTCAGCTCACACCGGACACTCTGCACAGCCAGAAGTTGCTCTGTTTCTGGCAGCGAGTGTCCAGCTGATGGCAACATTTACCCGAGCCACAGCAATAGCCTTGGAAGGGGCTTACCAAAGGCACCAGATTTGAACCCAGGTTCTTGATTCACCAAGAGCTGAGAACGTTGCTTTCTGGATGAGTTGTATACACACCTCTCCAGCACTTCTTACATATGAGACAGAACATCCCATGCAAGGGGTCAAAATCTTTCTGCTGTTTTAATGAAATTGCACCAATTTGGCCACACAATATCATCAGGGTCCAAAATCCTGTGCCTGAGTATCGCAAGTTTTTCACCTGAGCAAGCTCTCCTCCAGATCTCCCAAATCTGTGTGACACACAAGGGTCTGGAGTCCAGAAGCAGACAACCCAGGCAATTCCGAGAGGTCCAGGTGAGAGGCTTGTGCCCAGGTAATCAATACTTTTTCCTACTGTCTGCAAAAAGAGAGCATCCTGCACCTTCACATGGATTCCCCTCCACGCTAAATGGCTCAAGTCCTCTTTCCCACCTGCTCTTCTCCAAACCCTGCAACCTTGTCATTGTTTCTTCCTGGCATGCAAGCACAAAGTTGGTTTTGTTTCATTAGTCAGTTACCATATTATGAATGTTTCTGTTATCAAGTTACTTCACAGCTTCCCTTCCTGAAAATCACTGTCACAACCTAAACATCTCTGAAAGGCTAAACGAAAAGATACAGTTGCTTATGAAAGAAAACTTTGAAGACAACAGTGAAGAAGTACAACAGTGTACATTCCTCCTCAATTCAGAATTTAAAGCGCATTACTGTTTTATGTGAGGGATGTGAAATTGCAGGCTTTTAACAAATGAGAAGATATTGTATAATACAGTAGATTAACAGAAAGAGCAAACTGGGAACAAAGAGCCCCATGGTGATGCATTTCACAGTTCACCTGGAATATCCATGTTCTTACAAAGACAGTGCTGTCACCCCAGTAAGATTACAGCATTCCTTGGACTCTGGTGATGTCCCTAGCTTCTAAAAAGATTTTGCAATCATTCACAGTTCTAGACCCAAACAGAGTTGCAAAACTTCTCCTCTGCCAAAACAAAAAGTCAGAGAGACTAAGCATGACCTGGCTCAGCAGGACAGCTGGACAGCTGTCCTGCTCTTTACACAGACAAGCCAGGAAGCATGGAGGAACAAAACCTGGCAGTCTGGGAAAGGCAGCTGTGGATACCTCAGCTTGACACTGAGGGTGATGCTCCCAGCTGCAGCCCCCTCCTTAAGCACACATCTTCATTTGCCGTGGCTGGGTTTGCTTTTCACCTCGGGCTCCCCTGAGCTACCTCACCCTGGGGTGGCCCTGCCAGCTGTGGACAAGCCCAGTTGCACCCTGATGTTGCCTTGAACTGGCTAGGAAATTATCCCCTCAAGCCCCAGCACACCAACACCTCCCAGCTGGCAGAAAGCAGCACTACCACCACGAGCAGTGTGAGACAGCGCTGCTGCCCACTGCTCTTCTACCTGCCATACTCTGTCCCTCAAGTTTTATAGGAACTAAACCGAGGGATCTCCAGGCACGTATCTGAAGCCCTCAGAAAGTATTTAGCACTAACTCCAAATCAGTCTTTCACTCCATTATAACAGTGCAGCTCCTTGGACTGAACCCACTGCTACTGTCTTTTAATCTTAAATGTAACTTGAAGAGATCATTAATATCCTGACTATTTTTCACAGTCCTATTGAAGTATAATCCCTTGTAATATAGAGTCCAAGGATTGAAAAGCAACTTTAGACCCTAGGAGAGCCACAGAAATCAAACAACACACACCTTCCAGAGCTCTGGGTACACAGAATGTGCTACTAAGCAGCTGGACAGATCAGGCTCCCTGTGGTTAAACCTGGAAGATCAAAGAATGTAAGAGAAAGCCACATCCATATATCAGTCTCATGCCTTTTCTAGTTTTTCTAATTAGTCCCTAAACCATCCTACCATGGTAACGCTAATGGATATTTCTGACTTGAGGACAGTCCATTTACATGTTCATACACCCCACACAGTGAAACTGCTCCACCCAAAACCTTCCAGAGAAACCCAAGATGGAAAGCAGCAGAGGCTGTTTCCCAGCCTGATGCCTTACACCACGGAGGTTTTCTGCCAGTCTTGCTTTTTAATTAAATATGGCATTTTGGGATCCAGTGATAAAACTGTATTACTGCATGGTCTTCAAAGACTAGAGTCAACTGAGGAAAGGTATTTCCATTATTATTTTTTTGTGCTTTATTCTTTACAGTTTCCATATATTATTAAAATTAAGAGGTTACATTTATTACACTACTCCATCAACATTAATACCTTTTTAAATTGCTAAGCTGTGCATTTCTTTAATCTTGTGCAAACTAAGAGCATACTGAACAAGTTCTCTTTCTCAGCTGTAGAAAAATAAATATTTCTTCATTTGCATTCATTCTATACAGAAGAAACTCAAAACTGTCTGTCAACAAAAGATTAAAGACTCTTACAATCCTCATACATGATAAATGAAATTAAATTACAAGTCAAGACAAAATTTTCTTGCCAAGAGCTTCCATTGCAGTGTCCTAACATGCCACCTTTCTAATGTTTTTGGACATAAATTAAACAGAGCAGAAACAATAATGTGGTCACTGTTCTTTCACAGAGAATATACCATATTCCTGTACCCAGTGTTCAAAACAGTGACTACCAAGGACACTGTTCAGACCTGAGAGCTTTGCACCTGTGCATAGTAACTTTTCATACAGTCCTGAATACTTAAACACAGATTCTAAGCAAAATTTAACTACGGCAGTAAGTGCCATCCACCTCATTTTGGCAGGATCAGAGCCAGAGAACAGTATGGCAGCTACAGGTTCGCATTTTCCTAAATAAATAGCAATTTCATCGTGTCTTACAAGTCTGTAAACCAATCTGACATTTCAATCAAATTTTAGTTTAATTTTCATTTCTGTTGAGCCTCAAAATTCAGACACAAAAGAAATGACTAAAAGCTTAATCCTTCTATTTATTTTGCACCAAGTGAGGACTTGTCAGGAAGAAGTGGGCGAGCTGGAAGTATCAACTAGGAGATACTATGACTACCTGCTCCAGTGCTGCAGCACTCAATGCCACCTATAATTTACAGATTTGCAACACTGATTGCTGATCCCTGACCCAGAAGACAAATGACCTGGGTAACATGCAGAACACAAACACCAACATCGTCTTTCTCACACCTGAAGGTGTCATGAAAGGAGTCTTTTTTTCAGCTCCTCAGACAAGAAAACTAAAAATAAGTCTCTTGCAACACAACAATCTAAGCCTTTTAGGAGTGCCTGGGATTTTCATGGAAATTCCTTCCTGGAGACATGGCCTGTGTGATGTGTACTTGACTAGCAGAGCTCTTGTTTAATGTCTCTAGACAGCACTCAATGTCAACCTCAGTTTTACAAGCAAACCCAAATGAAAACAGAGGTAAATTCATAGTCTTGAAAACAGTAAACATAGGTGAAGTGAGGGGAGAGGGTTAAAGAAGCAGCATGGAGAATTTCAAGCTCCAAACATTTCTCTAGGAAACTTAAGTGATGGTAACTTTTGGAATGACAAAAGAGACATTTTTTCTAACATTTCTAGAGGCTTACTGGAAGCCAACACCATTTTCATGTCACTGGAATGACAACTTCTTTCATGGGAAATATTTATTGCATCATGATCTCCATGACAATAAGAAATCACATTACTGTCTTCAAATCTGTTCAGATTCAATCTGTTTTTCAGAAGCTTCTCTAGAGGCATTAAGAGCACTCCCAGTGTCTAAAATGCATTTTAAAGAGGTCATTTAGACAAACCTCCAAGATGGTCACATCTTCCCCTCCCTTACTGAGGACACAGGCCGGCCACCACATGCTACTAATTCAGCCGTCTGTGGCTGTGGAGAGGTCCTGACCTGTACTCAGAAAAGCACTGAGGATCTCTCCAGAGCTGTAACCAGAACGACAAAAACAACAAAGCCTATCTGCACAGCTTTGCAGGGACAGCTGCAGGTTAGAAAAGAACACAAAAGTAGTGAGAACTTACTGCAGAACAATTCACATTGGAACTCCTCTGGCTACAGCCCTTGCTCAAACCAAGGCTAACTTCAGTCAAACACTGAACAGAACAGAGATGCCTCCATCTCTCTGAGCACACATTCCAGAGCCTGACCATCCTCATGCCTCACCCAAGGTGCTCCGAGAGAGCCAGGGCCTTTCATTACGTTTCTTCTTCTTGTATTAAGGCAACAAGTTAGGGTTGGGTTTTTTTTCATTTTTAAACAAACTGCAACTTTAATTATCAGTCAAGACTGATGCATGAAAATGTTCTACAAACGTGGAAATTTTACCCTGCTAGCCATTTATTCACCTCAAGCTTCTCAAATCTATTACTTCCCAATTCTGCTAGACAGGACTTGTTTCTACAGTGTGGCCCCCATGCAGCATGATATTTACAAACACAGGAGGAAAGCTCAAAATAGGCTTGGATCAGAGCAAGTGATGTTTGACTACTGCCTTGAACTCCTCTGAGACCCCTGCAACTCTTCCACCATGGGACACAGGCATATAAGAGGTTCAACCATAGTATACATAAAGGACTAAAAAGGCGAGCTGGAATCTTCTAGTTATGCTGTGTATAAATGTCAGATAGAGTTTATCCCAAAAGTAGGGAAAAAAAAAAATTCAGCATGAACGCTCTTCTCAGGACATAACAGAACAAGCACTATTTTACACTGTGCCACATTTCCCAGACTTTGCAGTACCTGAAAAATCGACATGACATACTGAAGCTGCCTGCTGTATCGCAGTCAATTTGGTTACGCAGTTAATATTTGTATTTGCACACGCTGGCTCTGCAAGTACATTTTAATTTCAAATATGCTGACTAGGAGACAAGGAGGAAGAACCTCATGTACTTGCCTTCTGAACACACCACACAGGAGAAGCAGGGCTGTATGGTGTATATTTATGACTGATAATTATTTTTTTAATGAAGGAAAACCAGCCGGATACTGGCGGAACCCCAAGTCTTACAAGACAGGCAGCTATCAGGAGCCTCTGTTTTCTCAGTTCTCATCAGGAGCTGCTCCAGTCAGTAAACACCATTTTACCTGAGCCATGCGCACCATGCACTTTAATTTAAGTTGTTACTGTATCAATAGTTAATATGGGCTGCTGATGCAACTCTGTGTTCCATTTATCCATACAGGTTAACAACACACGGCAGATAACAAACTATTGAAAGAAGTGGATTCCTTTAGCTCCAAAAGATGACTTGCACCACCTGCAGGTCTTAGCAGACAGTTACAACAGTCTAACTTTTGAAAAAACAGAGGTAAAACTTTCAGACACCAATTTTATGCTGCTGGGACAGTAGTTAAGTCAAAATCCCTCCTGTATAAGCAAAACAAGAGGCTTCCTTCAAAACAGCCACTGAACATCAGTCAGTTTGGGCAGTTCTGCTTACTTTGAGGAGTTCTGCACTGCTTAGTGTTAAATGGGGTCCTTCACCATGGCACACTCCAAGCTAAGACATAACCAGCAGCTCCCCTTGACGACAAAGGAGACGTAAAGGAACAACAGCCCAGGCAGCTCCTTCTCAAGCCTCCTTAAGTTCTAAACTGTGGTTTGCAATCCTTAAAACAGCCACAATATACTGTACAGTCTTCAGAAAACAACTTGGCAAGTGCATATCTTTCAAAAAATATTTGAATCTGTCAATACATCTCATCAGCCCCACTAACAGCTTCTCTTCTCATACTTGATCCTTGGGATTAAAAAAAGAACAGTCTTATACCCTTTGAAAAGCATGAAGTTTGGGAGGATGAAGCTTACAAGTAAATTACATTGCTTTTATCTGAGAAAACTGAAATTGAATTCATCCAAGTAGCACTTGAAAGCAAGATGCATTCAGACAGAATGCAGCAGAATAAAGTAAAAAAGTGCCATTATGGTATTCAGTGCCCGTAAGCAGAGGTTAAAGCAAACTACTTCTAACAAATTGCAGCTTCAAGGACTCTGTGGCTGGGCAAGATACTGGAGGGTATCAGTGGACTTCTTTCAAATTTGTAACACTTGGATACACTGACCTTTACAAGCTTCACTAAGAGCCTAATTCCATTTAATTACTCCCCTCCTCCTTTAAATATAGCTTTTCCTATGTGCAGTCAACATTAGCCACACAGAATCGCAACACTAAATGCAGAGGTGATAGTAACTCTGTAAGACAGGTCAAGTTACATTTTCTGCCTACAAATCAACCCCAGTTCTATAAAGAAAACACTGCCTCTCTTCTAAACTTGGAAGATTTCTGATGTACAGTAATGAGCAAACATGTCTCACACAAAACTTAAAATTTCTAATGTTTACTTATAAGAAAATTACAGAATGGGAGTTCTAACTTTCAAAATTTTAAAAACAGCACAATCATAAAATTAAATTTGGCTCAGATCTTAGGATCCAAAACTGACAGATGCAAATGATCTCAGGTACTTAGTCAAGAATTAACAATGAAAAGGAGTAAGGCACAGCATTCAGTAAATCTGGGAACAAATATTTCAGTGTCACATTAACAACATTCCGAAGTGGGCTCTGATCAAGTTCTGCAAATGATTAGGAAAAGTAGAAGAACTTGTTGAAGAGAAGCAGAATAATTCAGTCTCCAGAAATCTGGAGAGAAAACTATCATCCTGGTTTTGGCTGGGATAGAGTTTATTTTTTCTCAGTAGCTGGTACAGTGCTGTGTTTTGGATTTTGCATCTCCTCTACATTCCACCCAGGAAGGGAGTGAGCAGCTCTGTGCTTAGCTGCCAGCTGGACTTAAACCACAACAACTACTCTTTGCATAATTTATTTAAATATCAGCATGTCCAAGCCGAGATTTCTTTTCTTGGCAGTAGGGATCTGTGCCCAACAGCATATACAGACATACCTGCAATGCCGTATCTGAAATACGAGCCTTAGCGAATCCATCAAAGTTAAATTCAGTTTTCCGGCCTCTTCTGCTTTGTCAAGATACACTTTAATACTCATTTTGTAATGTATTAACCTGCTGATCGCTAGAGTTGCATGGAACTTTGTTTTAGATCATAAGAATACAGCTATATTTAGTTTAAAAAATACAGTTTAAAAAATGTGTAACTTGTATTTGCATGGTGAACATACTCAAGACAAACACACACAGTCGGCATACAGCTTTTGCAGTTTTCCTTTCAGAAGGATTGAGAATTATCTGTACATTCTCAGCAGAGATTTACCAGATTCTCTAAGGCTTCTTATCAACTGATACTGTTATCTACTGGTAGGGCAGCCACACGGTGACAGAGGGCAGGATCAAAGAGCAAGAAAGAAAAAGACCCACAAATACCTAGACAAGGTATGATTAGAGTGACCTACTGCAACCAAATGTAGCTTTCTTGTGGAAGCAGGAAGACATCACTACTGCTTAACTATTTGAGTGTTTTGTTGATTTTTTTTTTTTAACTGGTGAATTTGAAGTGGCATCAAAATACTATTATGCAGACTGAGCATTTACATAGGAACAACAGTTAGTAAGTGGCTGCTACACTGACTTAGCCTGTGGCACAGCATCACTCAGATCATCTAAACATATTGTACCTCCTCTTTAAAATATATAATTGTAAAAGGCATTTAATTCAACAGTAACCTGTCAATTTGCATCTCAAGGAAAAATATATTCTGCTCTAACTGCAATGCATTACAGGGTAGCACACGAAAGACTCCAACCAGTACTATTTCTTAGTTGTAGTGTTCCATGCTTAGAAAAAAAGGGCCTCATATAAAATAGTTACTAACTTGTTTAACATATAATATTGTTACCTTTCTTCAATTCTGGTCTTGTCCATAAGTGGTTGTTTGATCCACTGATTAACTAGTCTCTGTCCTTGAGGGGTTCTGCATTTATTCAGTAAACCAGCTAGAGATTGTGCAGTATTGGCATTTTCCACAGAACTCTGGAAGGAATGAAAAAAAATAAAGAAAAAAAATGAGTTAGTGTAGTTTACTGACACCCACTGAATGGCACACAACTGTTTAGGAATAGATCATGGGTTTTTTTCTATTAAACTTGGCACCCACCAAAAATGGTAAATGAAACAGTGCAGCATTACAGTATTTAATTCTGGTCCCCGGAACATGGCAAGCAAGGAATAGCTTTGTCCTGACCGAACAGCAAAGCTAGAAGTGTACCTAGTCATGGGGCAGTTTGCACTTCAAGTAGCAAAAGCGGAAGTACATCTAGATATTTGCTAGTTTGCTCTTCTTAAGGTCAAAAAAGAGGGGTCCTGTCCATCACAAAAAAGCAGCAAGAAACAGGACTTGAATTTAAGGATTTTAGTTCAAGACCTTTGGGGGTTGCTGGGGGGAGAACAACACAACAGCATCAGGCAGTGGGGACGAACAGTTACTCAAATTCTCTCAAGCTTCCCCAGATTATTTTTGCAGTGCTATAAACATCTCTAAACTTACCTCTGTTCAGATAGTTCCCTATCTATAATTTAGGTTTAATATTAGCTAGACTCCAGACAGCCTTTTGGGCACTTTTGTTGTGGTTTGGTTTGGTTTTCACACAAACAGCTACGAAGCAAAAATTCTGTTTAACATTGAACAAACCAGCTTGTTTCAACTCTAGACTCTGAAATTAAAATCTCAACCCTCTCTACACAAGAACAGCTGCAATTAAAGCAGCAGGCAAGTATTCAACCAGGAGCAGGTCTGGATGCCTGCAAACAACTAGGATGTAGAACTAGAACCACAACAACAGGAAATGAATGCAGCGAGAAGGAATACTGACACATTCAGCCCTTGGGATATCTAATATCTAAAGTGGATGGGCCCATTTTCAGTGTTCTGGACAGTATTACATAAGAAAAACTTCTGAATGTAAGAAAGTGTCACAGAATACAGATACTATACACGAATTACCTACTTCAGCACATCCAGTCTGGAAGCTACACTTCCATATAACCAACTGCATCTTTACCTACACACCTCACAGAGCAACTCAAATTACAAAATGGTTTGTCTTTGTTTTACTGCTGTCAAAAACTTCCCCACACACATCCTACCATGCAGGCAGCTTCCTGCTTCACGGTAAAGCCTTTGTTCCAAGGCTCAGAACAGCCCCTGAAGACAGACACAGCAGTTTATTTTCTCTCACAAAACATGTAACACCTGCAAGGACTTGTAAAGGAATGTCGCTACAAGAACTTCCTACAACACCCTCCATAAAACTTGAGAAGAAAAGTCATTTTTGTTTCATTTCCTAGACAGGGGCACAGTAGCAGGAAATTTAAAAAAAAGTTTTAATTCAGAACATCTCTCTTCAGGCTAACCAGCTTGGATGCTGGATATATGCTGTTTTCCTGCAGAAATTCCTCCAAAGTAAACAAGGGCCATAATCTGTGATTTCTTCCAATAAATCCAAAATGCCAGCAGATTAGTTCCAAGCAGAGATCATTCAGCAGGTCTTACTAATCTGGAAGCAAATGAGAAAAGCTAATACACCACACCACCTTGAGTCCACGTTTTCCTACAACTATAAAAAGGGGCAAAGAAGAAAAACAGACTTGGTAGGAAGTATGAAAGAGCTGTCGACCAGTCTGGATTTGTAGAAGATGTGTGTAAAAAAGGCAAAACTGACATCATCCAGTTAGCATTACATGGTGCTTTCAGGATGTTCTCAAGCACTGTCCTGTTCACTGCTGCAGCCAGCCCTCCCTTCCTGTCACCACCAGCACTGCTCCTGCCATGTGTTACACCTTCCACCAGCACCATCTAACTCAGGCTCGGACTCTTTTCCCAGGAACAGCACTACTGTGGCCACTTCCTGCCTCCTTGATGATCCTCTCTCCCTTTCTACATTTAAAATAAACAGGAAAAAGTGTGTATTTCTTACCTGAAAAAGGTTGAGGGCTTGAACAGCTGCATTGTCTAGAACCATATATTGACTAAGATCAAAAGTAGTCAGTTCAAATTGTCCAAAATTAGAGTCGTCTGACAGCAACTCCAAAAACTTGATAACGGCCGACAATGACGAAACAGCAACCTGAAGGTTTTTTTAAAAAATCACATCACATTTTTTCAGTTAGAAACACTGGAAGAGGATTTGATAAATGCTCCTAGAAAATTACAGCTGGGAAAGACTTTGAGCCATGTCAATTCTGGCAGGGCTATGAGACACTCATCCTGTTTGACAAGACTTCATTTCCATAGGGATGGTTTATGGCACTGCAGCGTCTTTCTAGGCAGGTGCAAGAACAACACACGAGACATCTTCATAATCTGATAAACAAAATGTGAAGTTGCACACCTTGCCAGCTTTCCAAAGCTGTTATCAGGACGTTTCCAGCTCAGGAACACAAACAAGTTATACTGCAGATAAATGAGATATGCTGGATCATCTCAGGACATGGTTTCAGGGTTAGTTTTCAGCCAGAACAAGGATCTGATCTGACTCACTGCACGGCATTGCTGAGTGCCAGCACAAAAGAGAGGCAGCAGCATGACTGACTGGCTCAGCTGCAACACACTTCAAACAACTTTAATCTGTTATGAAATGACACACTAAGGGAGAATAATTCTGAACCTTACACCCGCAGTGAGCATCAGCAGTGAAGGGCATTTTAAAATGTGTTTATCTCAACGAATTGCCTCTTGTTTGCAGCTAAGAACAAACATGCAGGCACTAAATCATATACTTAAGGCATAAGACGACACAAAAATATTATCATAAACATTACTCTGTTTTCAAATAACAATTTTCCTGTCATGCAAAATAACCAGAGTATTGTATTTCAGTCCTTAGGCTAGATAGATTACCAAGAGGAGGCACCTCTCGTGCAGTCTATTTGCTTACCAGAGCTTACTGCTTTAAAGAGATGAATGAATGGTTTTCTCCATTTCTCCAGGACCCCTGGCATCCAGCTCTGACACAGATGCAAGCAGAGCAGAACTGCTGAACACTTCAGCAAGAATGTAGAGGAGATGAGCTCACACCAGGTGCACGCACCACCCCACTTCTTAGAAAGAGAGGCACATGGAACATTGCTCACCTGCTTTTCCATCTCTGGCAGTGCTGCACTATTCATCTGTTCTTCTTTTTTTGATTTCAACAAGCGATTGAGATCCTGAACAATATCTTTTGTTGAGAAATCTGCCTTCTTCCTGTCTGTAATCAGGATTCCTCCCCTCTGAATGACCTGTTGTTCACAAACACACACAGTTATCAATAACTTTCAATATTCAGGGGACAGATGTCGAGTACACAGAAGCAAACCCTGAAGGGATATTTATTTCCTGCTAGGCTGCAGGGAAAGGAACAAGAGACAAGATTTCAGAATAACTTTTGTTGATTAAAAGGCAAACAGGTCAACAAATAATACATTCTGCATGCATAAATCAAAACTTCTCTGAATTAAGATAATGGTCCTTCATTTTTCCACAAATCTCAGAGCCTGGCTAATAAACCAGAACTGAGCTTTTTGGAGGTTTGTCTGTCAGCCACAGTAGTTCCCTTACTTGTCGCAGCTTTCCCATCTCTCCTGCAGTCTCTCCTCCCGGCAGCACGCACTCCTTCGGGCCCAGTTGAACCAGTAGAGCTTCAAGGTTTGAGAACTGATCATTATCTGGAAACTCACAAACACTCAATTTTCGCAGAGTAGTGTCGACATAGCCCACTCCTACTACTCTCTGTCCATCAGCAGCAGACAGCTTAACCCCCACAACCCCAATGGCTGTGGACATGTCATTGTTGGCAAAGAGAACTTCCTCAAACTGGGCAAGATTTCCGGGAGAACCCTATTTAGAAAAAGAAAAATACTTTTTTAAGAGTGTACATGCACACTTTCTTTCTTCCTTTAAAAATAACAACTGATAAAACTACGTACTTTACAGTCCATTAATATAAAATACACAGCTAGGCCATTTTACTAACCATTTGAATTTTACGTATCACCTACACAGAGGAAAGCATTTCATGTTTCCTTTATTTCCCAGCCTATGGCAAAGACTCAAAACGAGCCCTTTCAGCCCCAGAGCAGTAGAAAATACAGGGATACGTACAATAACCAATATTTAACAAACAGGTGTGATTTTTCATCGTCAGTCCCTTAAAATCCCAAAACTCCAAGGAGAGGAGCTCAGGGAAAAGCTAAGGGTTTTTTTTTCTTTCATCTCACAGTTATAAAGAAAGGTTGAAAATTGTACCTTGTAAGCTAAATACCAGTCATTTTCTTTGACAGATTTGCTCCCTGCTTTGTTCTTGTAAACTTCAACTCTGTAATGACGAACCAGAAGCAGATCTCTCACAAAAGATTCAAAGTTCATTTTACTAAGCACAACGCTCTCAAGCTTCTGAGTTCCTACAAAATAAATAAAGAAAATTATGAGATACCTGTATTTGTTCATAAAGCTTATTTTCTGTAATCAAAATTCCCAAGAAAAGCCTTCAGAAGACAGTATTCTAATATCAAAGAAGCAAAGATGTAGAATCCATGAAACAACACAAACCCACAACATTCAACTGGTTAATACTAATGATGAAAGCACACTCCATCTCCAAATAGAAACAGTGTTCAATTCCTGATTTCACTAAATCCGTATGTTAATGTATACAAAAGGGTATGTTCCTCTTACCCTTCCCCTCTCACAATATTCTTGACTTTGTTTACTAATTAATATTTCACACATTTTGATCTAATGAGAGTTAGAAGTCTGCTACAGGTTCCCCTTCTGGACAACATCTTTTCTTTCCTGGATAAGCAGCTTCTGTTGACAAAAAAGACTGTCACCCTATTCATGCTCAGAAGACACATGTGCCAAGACATATCCCTTTTATCACAATTTATCCAGTAAAAACAACACATCCTCAAAAAAATTAAAAATTAACAGTTTGCATTAAAACCTAACTTAGAAAGTGCCTAATTGACAAACTTCTTGCTTCTGCTCCTACAGGTGTGCAAGCAGACTAAGCTGCTGAACAAATTTAATTCCACACAGCTGCCCAGAGGCGCAACACCACTTCTGCCACCCCACCTCCAGCAGCAGCCAACTCACAGCATAAGGTAATTCCACTACTGACCAAATCAGGACTTCAGGTGAGTACATGAAGCTTTCTGCCAGATTGGGAAGTGGAACTAACTCAGACTGCTGCCAGATATAGGAGAGCTAGATGACACACCAGGCAGGCACAAGAATAGGGACCGCCACATCCCTCTTTCAGCAGCGTGCCTTCATCACATTGAGGCTCTCCCTCTGTTTATATCGAAGATGTTAAACAGCAAACTTCCACACCCACAGGAACTTAAAGGTTTATTTTAAATTGGGTTTTTTCGTTTTCTTTCCTCAAACGTCTAGTAAGATTTTTTTAAACAGGTAAAAACCCTAATTCTACATAATTACGTTCTCTTTCCCAGTGCAGAACTGTCCAACAAAACAGGACTTTTCTCATTCTTTCAGTTGAGACAACATAATACAATAGCAGGGTGGGGGGAGCAGCTGACGTTTATGTGTACTTTGAAATCATCCTGAAAGCAACAAGTGCAGTTTTATACTTTCAGTTGGATGTGGTAGACAAGGTTTTAGAGGGCTTAAGACTGGAGCTGGTAGTCACATGATTACATCTGCGAAGTAACTTCTAAATTGAATAAACAATAATAGTGATGCATGTTTCTAGTCTGGAAGACACATACAAGCTTTGGGGAGGGCTGGGGCGCTTTTTTTTTTACATATAAGCTTATCATTCACAATAGAAAGTGAAAAACATATCAGAATGTCATGCTCTTTTTAACGCTGCTGCTTACACAAAAAGATTTTATTCATTACAAAGATGTTTATTTTGCAAAATCTGAGCCAATAACTTAGCAACATTGTGTTCCTCGAGATTAAGGCTAATCCTAAAGTTTGTCTCTCCTGACAAGGTCGTTGATCTTGATGTTCTTACACCTGACATCTGCAAGCTGCACTGTCCTTACCAAGTGATAAACGCAAAGCAGCATCGGGTGAATGGAAAAGTAAATCTTATGAAATACATAGAAGGATTTGAAAATAAAGAACTCCATTCAGTGCTTCCCGGCCGCAATGAATCAGAGCGGACACCGGAACACGGGGACGTCTCAGCGCCTCTCTTCCCGCATCCATGCGCCCCGGGAGCGCCGGGAAGGGACCCGCAGCACCGCCGCTCGCTCGCCCTGACCGGCCCCAGTTTAAGCCCAAGGCACCCACGAAACGCCACTCTGAGCCCGATCCTTGTGACACCCGCAGGCCTCGGCAAGGGACACCGCCGCACCGGCCGCCAGGCGCTCCCGGGGACGAGCTGGGACTACGAGGGGGTTCCAAGGTCTACCCGGGGCACCCAGGGGCAGCTGCTGCCACCGCCCCCTCCTTCCCCCGCTCCCTCCCGCCACCCGAGGCCCGCCGCAGCCATGCGCGGGGCAGGCGAGCACCCCCGCCGCCC